>MU701538.1:209713-226468 GCA_026770625.1 Nicotiana glauca | reverse complement strand
TATGTTACGTTGGTACTCGGTTGAGTTAGGCACCGGGTGCGCGTTGCGGCCCTTTGGTTTGGGTCGTGACACGGGGTAATAGATGCATCTATGGTTCGTGCCGTTCAACCCTTGGCAGTCCACAGTTTACATTTCTGTTTGATCGGGCCGTCGCCTCGGTGTGATTTGCGCATGTTATTTGTCGCTTGAGAATTTTAAACGTGAAATTTTCCCTTCGTGGCTTGATATAAATTGATAAGATAATAAAAAGTAAACCTTGAGAAATCGTTGATTATTTGTTAAAGGTGTTTACCTATTTTCCGGCTTCGTGAATTAGAACTGTTATATAAATCCATGATTTCCTCACATTGTTAGTATATTGTCTATTGACCCCTAGTAAGTGTCGAAGTTGACTACCTCGTCTCTACTTCTTTGAGATTAGGCGGGATACTCATTGAGTACACGTTGTTTACGTACTCATGATACACTTCTATGCATTTTTGTTGCACAGGTATATGTACCTCTAGCAGCCTACTGAGCGTAGCAGCGCGGATGATTCTGGGACTAGGAGAGTTGCATTATTCGAGGTGACCCGCAGCTAGTGTAGTCCCTTTCGGTATATTGTATTTATTTCCTGTCCACTATATTTCGGACGGATGTTGTATTTTATTTTCTTGTCAGTAGATGTTCATGCACTTGTGACACCGGGTTCTGGGATGGTTTGAAGTATTGTATTAACTGCTTATCATTTAAAATTTGATTTGAGACTACATTCTTTAAAATTGCTAAATTTGAAGGAAAATCCTAGATTCCAAAGGTATTAAAACAAGATTTTGATTAAGTAATTTGGTTGGCTTGCCTGACAACGGTGTCCGGCGCCACCACGACCCTTAGTGGATTTTGGGTCGTGACATACAACATGTTGGTTGCCTTACGTGATTTCTTACTACTCAGTTATTATTTGCCGTTGTTACTCACTGAGTTAGAGTACTCACTTTACTCCATGCACCTCGTGTGCAGATGTAAGTAACTATCTACCTGTTAGCGGGTTTTGGCTGATCAAAGACAGAGTTATAGGAGTTAGCGAGGTGACTGCCAGTGTTCGCAGCACTTTTTGTCTCTCTCTCTCTCTCTCTCTTTTGTTTAGTATCCCGGTATTGTATATTTTAGACCTTGTAGTTGGATTTTCACTCTAATAGATGCTCGTGACTTGTGACACCTCGGTTTGGGCTGTGTTGGGTTGAATTTCCGCTAAGTAATATTAATAAGTCATATTTAAGCTGTTTATTCATGTTTAACTATTTTTGAAAAGACTAGATGGGTTAGTTGGCTGGCCTCGTTTTCACGAGAGGCGCCATCACGACCAGTGTGGGGTTTGGGTCGTGACAAGGATCCACTTGGGTGGAGGGATCAGTTCCCTTAGTTGGTTCCCCAGTAGTACTGTCAGGTGCCAAAGTTTCGACAGGCACCAGTTCCCTACCCTCTACCTATGTACCATCATTTTCCCCCTGAGACCTATTAGTTTCAGACACACTGTCATAACCTACAACTGGACTTCCCCCAACAGTTATTGATAGCATATTTTCTATAGCCTCTAGTTCTTGTAACTTCAAAGTAAACTCAGAAGGCATATGAAGAGCATTACATGTAGAATCGGCAGCATTCAAATCAAGGCGTGGGGTAGTCAGTACCGATTCATCACTGTACAACCCACACATTGATGTATCTCTATTGGTAGACTAGAAATTTCCCAATTTTCTTCTCCCTCCACTATTTCAGGCGAGGTAGAAGGAGAAGTCGCAGCCAAAAGTTTCTTGGGATTCGAGGTTTTGCGACTCCGACGAGAACCAATACTCGACTGGGTTGGAGACGAGGAAGTGGGTGGTTGTGACTTTAACCTAGAGTTTGAACTGGATGAAGTGGGGGTCATAGACTCTGTCACTGGTGCTTCAACAGGTGAAGACACAATAGGGGTGATGCTTGGAACAATTTTAGCTTCAATATGTTCAGACATGGTGGCGTGAAGTGAGAATTTATGGAAGAGGAAATTGTTTGGTTGTTGAAGAGAAACGGGGGAATTTTGGCTTTGTGAAGTGACCAGTTGTGAGAGTGACCCTTTTTGGATTTATTTAAAAGGGGTGAGGGACCGGTTAGGACGGTTATCAAATTTGGGTAGACGTGTCGTTTCATAACGGGTGAGATGCTTGGGTTCAAAAAGCAGGAAAGAGAGAAACTGACAATTTAGTGACGTGGCACCGTGTTAGCCATTTAAAAGTTGTGCATGTGAGTACAAAGGAACTACTAACTTGTGTCAAGGGAACCAAGTTCCTTGACAGATTTTGCAAATGTGAGCCTCATACTTTGACCAAAGTGCAATGCCATTAGCCACTTGTTTGCTCTGTAATCGTCATGCGTGTCTACCCGCAATGGTATAGAGATGAGTTAGACTTTGCCAGAAGACACTTTTAGCTATTTTATCTGTACATTTCTTTCATAGCCAATCATCGAGGGACCAAGTCCTTATCTTGATTTTATCAACCCTAGTACCAAATTATTCTTTTCAAAGTGCTCTCTGCTCAGTGCTTTGGTGAAGATATCCACAATTTGATCTTCTATGCTGCAAAACTTCATGCAGATGAGCCCTTTTTCAATATTGTCTCTGAGGAAGTGATGTCACATCAATATGATTTAATGTCTTATGTTGAAATAAATTTTTTGCCATGTTGAGAGCACTAGTGTTGTCACATAGTAAGGGAACACAATTAGAAAACACACCAAAATCTTCTAGCTGCTGCTTGATCCACATCAGTTGAGCACAGCAAGAGTTAGCTGCCACATACTCAGCTTCAGCAGTTGAAAGAGCCATTGAGTTTTGTTTTCTTGTGCCCTATGAAATTAGACACGAGCCCAGAAAATGTGCCATGCCAGAAGTGTTTTTTCTATCAACCAGATAACCAACATAGTGCATCAGCACACCCTATTAAGTCAATGTTATCTCCTGAGGGATAGTAGAGAACCAGGTCCCGCGTTCCTTTGAGATACCTCAAAATTCTCTTGGCAACCTTCAGAGGAGACTCCTTTGGATTAGGTTGAAACCTAGCATATAGAGTCCCACACTGAAAACGATATCTGGTCTTTTTATTATGAGATACAAGAGTGACCCAATAATGCCTCTATACATGGTCTCATTTACAGGAGAACCAGGTTCATCCATATCCAGGCGAGTTTCAGTGGCAATAGGTGTATCAATGATTTTTGAACTCTCCATCTCAAATCTCTTCAGAAGCTCATTGATGTACTTGTGCTGACTTATCATTATGACATTAGGAGTTTGCTTGACTTGTATACCCAAGAAGAAATTCAATTCCCCCATCATGCTCATTTCAAAATCACTTCCCATGAGTTTTGCAAATTCCTCACACAAAGAATCATTTGTTGCTCCGAAGATAATGTCATCAACATAGACTTGCACTATGAGCAGGTTTCTTCCCCGTTTCTTCAGAAATAGGGCATTGTCAATTTTTTCTCTTATAAAGCCATTTTCTAGAAGAAACGTGGACAACTTTTCATACCATGCACGAGGAGCCAACTTCAGTCCATATAATGCCTTTTCAAATTTAAACACGTGCCCAGGATACTTGATTAAGGGTCCACCAAACTATATAGAGAACCAGGTTCTCTATTACTTCCCACAGAATACATGCACAATGCAGTAACTAAATGACACAATGGAGTTTTATGTGGAAAACTCTCAGCTCACGGGATTAAAAACCACGACCTTCCTTTGTAGGATTTCAACTTCACTAATGAGAAAGTTCAGATTACAACCTAATGTAACCTAGGAATTAACCTCTTAATCCCTCACTAACTTATAACAACTCTATTACATATTCCTTTGTAATAACTCTATTACAAAGCTTACAACTCGTCTAACTATAGCCAAAACACAAATACAAGATTTATGATTTTACAGAAGGTTTCCTACACAATGCTTCTAACTAAGCTAAGTAGGAATTACAAGTAAAAGTACTTTAACAAAGGTGCAACACAACTAAGGACATGTAATGAATCAACACAGGAAACTGGTCTTTCGTTATGTTGTACTTTGTTCTTGATGCCCTTGAGAATCACTTTCAGGTTTGACACAGACTTGATAGAATGCTTGATAGATTTTTGAATGTGAAAGTCTTTTGTTTTGCCTTTGTTTGATGTTAATATTACATATGTGACATCACTTGAATAATGCAAACATGTTAGTCAAAAGGGCATTCCCCATAAAGTTGACTGCTGCACTATTTTTGTACTGTTACGTGTGCAGGCAATAACTTTTCAACTGGTGGGAGTTGACTTGTACAATCACCACGGGAACTGGTTGTCATCTGTTCCCTCTGTTGTTCCTTTGACTCAGAAGCATTGAACCATGTCCCCGACTTGAGACTTGTTGTTCTTAAGTACTTGAGGATGTGTAACAAGTTCCTCATCTGGTTCTTATCATCAAGTTTGTTAGATCATCAAAATATAACAAGGATGCATATAACCTATCATATAAAAAATAATAAGTATCATGCGAAAGCTAATAAAGCAACTACGAATGATGATAATGCAAACGACAAATAGAAATATATCAAAAGATTATATTATAACGTGATTTGGTCAATTGACCTATATGAGAAAAAAACTATAAAAACTATCGATAGAAAGAAATTTCCTTAAACGAGACTCTCTAAAGGACTACAATCTAGATAATATTGTGTTATTATGTGAAGGAGGAATTCTCAATTTATAAAAGTGCAAAGTTCATCCTCCAAGAAAAGGATTAGTGTTATAAATAGAATTGTATGTAAGATGAATTTCCATATTTTAGAGAGATTTTACAGATTATTACTTGGTGGATAAGTCACTCTTTCCCTATAAATAAAAGGGTTCTATTCCATTGTAATTCATCCCAAAATGAATAAGAATTCTATCTCTATTTTTCTCTGTAATACTCTTCTTCTTCTTTTATTATTTCATAATACATTATCAGCACGAGACTCTAACCAATTGAGTAGAAGCTTTGGGATTGAGAATAATAATTGTCAATTATTCCAGGAACTTCCTTCATAATTAAATTTTAGATTTAAGGTATGTATTTTACTTTATTTTTCTCCTTTAAATTCTTAACATTCTATAATTTGATTTGATGTGACGACCTGACCCGTCGTCTCATGAGTTACCGCTTCATTTCCCCCATTTTCTGCTTCTTTATGCTTCATTATTAGTGTATTGTGTGATCGAGTTGGCTTGGATTGATTTTTAGAAGGAAATGAGACACTTAGTCTCTTTAAGGAAGGCTTAGTTTGTAAAAGTAAACCGAATGTTGACTTAAGTGTTAGAGGGATCGGATGTGAATTCTGATGATTCGTTTAGCTTCGAGGGATGATTTGTGACTTAGGAGCGTGATTGGAAGTGATTTTGGAGGTCCGATGTAGAATTAGGCTTGAATTGGCGAAGTTAGTATTTTGGCGAATTCCGGTTGATATGCGAGATTTTGATCCGAGGGTCGGAATGGAATTTTGAGAGTTGCAGTAGCTTTGTTAGGTGATTTGGGATGTGTGTGCAAAATTTTAGGTGAATCAGAGGTGTTTTGGTTGAGTTTTTGATCAAATGCGTGTTTCGGAAGTTTAGAAGAACTTAGGCTTGAATCCGATGTAATTTGATAGTTTTGGTGTTGTTTGATGTGTTTTGATGATTGGAGAAAGTTTGAATGATGTTCTAGGATATGTTGGTGCTTTTGGTTGAGGTCCCGGGGGCGTCGGGGTGATTTCGGATGGCTAACGAGAAGATTTAAACTTGGAAAATATTGCAGAAATTTCAGATCAGGTGTTGCAAGTTTTAAGCCTTCGCGATCGCGTAGGTTGTGTCGCGTTTGCGAAGAGGAAACTTGGAAGGTAGGAAGAGTACACTTCGCATTCGCGTTGAGGAGTTCACGGTCATGGAGTGCTGGAGAATTTTGCTTCGCGTTCGCAGTGGCTAGGTCGCGAATGCGTATGAGGAATTGGGTCCCAGGGCAGTTGCCCTTCGCATTCGCGATTGGTGGAATGCGTTCGCGTGCGTGTGAGGCCTGAAGGTTCGCGTTCGCGGGCATATTTGTGAAGGGGTAATTTTGGTCAATGAATTTTTGTTCATCGCGAACGCGGGGATTTGACCGCGTTCGCATAGAGGAAATTATCACTGGGCAGAAGGGTTTTATTAAATATTTCATCTACGAGCAAAGTCTTATTTTCACCATTGTTGAGCATCCTTGAGAGCTTTTGGACGGGAATTGAAGAGAATTTTGACTGGGATTGATTGGAGGTAAGCCCTATGAACTAAAAACACGATTTTATTGTGAAATTGACCTTGAGATCCATGGAAACATAGCAAAAAAAGGGGAAGAACTAGGGCTTGAGTTTAATATTTCAAATTGGGATTTGAGGGGTCATTTGGATTCCGATTTTGGTGTTCTTTATATGTATAGACTCGTGGCAAGATAAGGAACCTGTTGGTGTAAGAATTTCTGAGTTTCGAAAAGTGGGCTCGGGGCTCGGGGCTCGAGTTTTTTCAAATTCGGTATTTTTGATGTTTTTCGATTATTTTCGATTGGGCTTTGTCTTGTTAGCATATTGTGATGTATACACTTTGATTTTGGGTAGATTCGACGTGCGTGAAGGACGATTTGAGGAGCAAAGGCATCGTGAGCAATAAATTTTGCTGGTTCAAGGTGAGTAATCATTGTAAATAATATTCTGAGGGTTTAAAACCCTGGACTTGCACATCATAGTGCTATATTGAGGTGACTTGCACACCGAATAGCGAGCGTGGGGTAGAGCACCATTGGGGATTGTGACTCGGTCCGTCCCGATTGATGAATTTACTGCGTATTTGACTAAAATTACTTGTTATCATCATAATTTGGGCTGATTGCCATATTTGGACTTCGTGCTAATTATTTGAACCCTTCAGGAATTATTGTTGATAATTCCTCACCGATTTAATTATATATTTGAACTCAGTCATGTATTTTTCCACTGTTTTAAAACTCAGCCAAGTTTATTATGCCTTAAACACTCGAAATGATAATTCCAAAAATATTTTGGGCTGAGCATTATGTTTTACTGTTGCCCGAGTGACTTATGTGATTTTTTTGACTGAGTAAGGCCGAGGGCCTGTATTTTTTAGGATACTTTGGATCGGGCTTCATGCCGCATCAGTGATATACTGATACTAATATGAGGCCGAGGGCCTAGATTTGATGCCAGAGATGGTTTGATATTGCGCTTGGGCCGTAAGGGGCCCCTCCCGGAGTCTGTACACCCCCAGTGAGCGTCTTCGATGATAAACGGATCGGGCTGCACGCCGCAGCAATATGTGGATCGGGCTGCATGCCGTAGCGGTACTAGTACTGTTTTGTGTGTTTACTTTATTTCATTTGTCTGCCATTACCTGTTGTTTGTGCTACTTCATGTGATATCTACCGGATTGCCTGACATTATCTGTTACTCAAGTGTGGTGCCCGAGAGGCGGACTTCTGTGCTTATATGCACTATTTATTTTGCATTCATTTGCATAACTGTTGAAAAAGTCATTTTCAAAAGAGGTTTTAAACTGAGCTAAGATATTTCTAATGGTTTACAACTTCAGTGCTTTCTCTCAAAGGGTTTTTCACTGCCCCTATATAGCATGATGGTTTGCTTTATGTGGTTCTTTACTGCTCAGTTGTTATTTACCCTTATTACTTACTGAGTTGGAGTACTCACTGAGTTGGAGTACTCACTTTAATCCCTGCACCTCGTGTGCAGATGTAGGTATTTATTCACCCGGTAGCGAGTATTGGCTGTTGGAGGCAGAGCTGTAGGAGTTTAGTGAGGTGTCTGCCAGCGTTCGCAGGACCTTTTCTTTTTATGTTGTTCATTATTCCTGATCATTGTATTTCTAGACTTGGTAAATGTAATTACACTCTTATAGATGCTCGTGACTTGTGACACCCCGGTTTGGGCTGTCTTTGGGTTGTACTTCCGCTTAGTAATGTTATCGAATCATCTTTAAAACTGTTTACTCATATTTATCAAATTTTGAAAAAGGCAATTTGGATTGGTTGGCTGGCCTTGTCTTCACGAGAGGCGCCATCACGACCGGAATGGAACTTGGGTTGTGACAAGTTGGTATTAGAGCCTATGTTACTAGGTCTCACGAGTCATGAACAGATTTAGTAGAGTCTCGTGGATCAGTACGGAGATGGCTGTACTTATCCTTGGGAGGCTGTAGAACCTTTAGGAAAACTTCAGATTCTTGAATTCTTATCGTGCGTCCTTGATTCATCTTGAATAGAAACTCTTGAAATTCCTTCCACGCGTTTGTATGCGTGCATGAGCGCTCAGTATCAGATGTGCCTTGATGGCTTATGATTCCCCGATCAAGGGGCAAGATATGATCTCTGTGAGTTTGATGTTGGACCAGTCTAGAGGACTTGAGGCCGGATCTTTGCCTATGGCTTGAGCACCGAGGTGCTGATTGTGTGAGCAAGTATTTTGAACTTATATGTTCAGTATTGTCCCTATTAGCGGGAATGGCGGTTGGATATCCATGTGATGAGTATGTTATTACTGCGAGATGTATCTATATGACTTGGTAGTGACAAAGAAGTCTGCTGGATAATAGATGAACTATTAAGTGTTCAATATCTATTGTGATTTGATGTGTAGCCCGAGTATGGGCGCGTGAAGAATTTTTTTGTGTCTCCTAGTTGGGGACTGAAGTGCATTTCATGTGGCGGTATGAGTTCAGACCCATGAAGACTAAATGACTGTGTAATGAGTATGGCGGTGGAAGGTAAGATGTGATCTCTGTGAGTTTGATGTTGGACCAGTCTAGAGGACTTGAGGCCGGATCTTTGCCTATGGCTTGAGCACCGAGGTGCTGATTGTGTGAGCAAGTATTTTGAACTTATATGTTCAGTATTGTCCCTATTAGCGGGAATGGCGGTTGGATATCCATGTGATGAGTATGTTATTACTGCGAGATGTATCTATATGACTTGGTAGTGACAAAGAAGTCTGCTGGATAATAGATGAACTATTAAGTGTTCAATATCTATTGTGATTTGATGTGTAGCCCGAGTATGGGCGCGTGAAGAATTTTTTTGTGTCTCCTAGTTGGGGACTGAAGTGCATTTCATGTGGCGGTATGAGTTCAGACCCATGAAGACTAAATGACTGTGTAATGAGTATGGCGGTGGAAGGTATGCAAAAATGTTAAATTGAGGCGAAGCAGGTGGGTTATCTCATGCGAAGTGTTCTTAAGTGGTATGATCCTTATGTGTATGTTAGAAGATCTTAAGTGTAATTGAAGGATACGTGTTGAAATTTGAAATTTCGGGTCGCTTAAGGGAATGGACTCAACTGATGTGGGGATGAATGCGAGATTTGCAGAAGATTACAGCACTGGATGATTTGTGTTTTTACAAACTTATAAATGATTGGAGTTTAATCTCACTACGGTATTGTGGCTTCGAGCCAAGTGGGGGAGTCTGTTATGAACAGTTGATTGCACAATTAGGTGCTATGTTGGTTCCAGTTTGAGGCGTGCGAGTGAATTAGCTATGGCTCGAGAAAAGGAAAATATTGGCAAAGGTTATATTATGCTTCATAAGGTATGAGAATCAGGAAATGTCTAGAGTTGTTATTGGTAAAGAATGCTCGGTGCATATAGCAGGAATTTGATCAGTTGTATTGGGATGAGGACTTTATTTTTTCGGTATCAGAGTGCCAATGAGGCACGGGTGGTTCTGTTCATTAAGTCAGTAAGTTGTAGTTTGAATATGAGTGAATGACTTGCGAGAATAGTTCTAATGTGTCCAAGAGTCTGTTTAGAGCAGTTGAGTGCTTTGAAGTTGCATATGTGGTTAGAAGTTGTTGCTTTCATTGGAAGAGGTTCACACTTGTGGTATTTTTATGTTAATTACGGGATTCTATGTATCAGTATCAAGAAAGTAAAGGTAACGGATTTAGATTCGCAGGAAGTTCTTCAGAGTAAAGTATTTTGGAATGTGGTGTTTCTGGGAATATTTGAGAGAGAATTCAGCGGCTTATGGGTCTTAGTTAGTGTGGTTTTATGCTGGGATCTTGTGTGGTAAGCCGGGGTTGAGGAATTGCGGTGCTACAGTGAGAGGGAATATCAAGATGATGATGAATCAGAAGGAAAATTTAGATAGATGGAGTAGCTTAATAGTAGACCGAATCGATATGGTAAGGATATAATTAATTCTTTGTATGTGTTCAAGGTAAGGGGTTCTTACAGGTATCTTGCAACAATGCTCATGTCTTGCTTAGCTTGGTCTAGTTAGAAGGATTCAGTCCTGGAAATTTAATTTGTGCAAACGAAATTGGGAGAGTTCTTGTTGAATTCTACCGTGGTTGGAGAGGCGAATTTTCTACGAATATGAGAGGCATGTGATGTGTAATGATTTTCTTCTAGATGGTATCAATGGAAGTTCTTGACTAGTTGAGTGCGTAGATGTCTGTGGCTCGGAAGGGAGATAAAAGTTTTCATGTTATCCTTGGATGATATGGTGTCACACCTCCTTTTTACGAACACCTACCCCGAAAGGTGAATATGTGAGGGAGTTTTTCCAATTTAAGTGACATTATTCGAAATGGGATTATTTATTTATTTCAGAGTCGCCACTTGGGAAAGGTTTGGATTTTGGTGTCCCAAGTCGCCGGTTTATCTTGAATCCCAAATCGAGAAAATTTTCGACTTTCCAAATGAAGTCTGCGAACCAGAAATTCTAAGTAAGGAATTCTGTTGACCCGAGGGAGGGTGTTAGGCACCCCTGGATCCCGTGGTTCTAGCACGGTCATTAAACTGTTATAAATGGCTTAATATATGATTTTAATACATGTTATCCTATAGTGTAATTTTAAATATTATTTACCGCTTTATTATTATTTTAGTGAGAATTGTGACGTCGTGAAAACACATCTCGAACCACGTCACATCAATGTACCCATGGTTATTGACATATTTCGACTCCGTTGAGATTTGGATTTGGGTCACATAAATGTGCACCTGAATTTAAGAAAAGTAAATTATTAAAAAGCGCGCCTAAAGATGCTAACGCATTATTATCTTTGGGGAAGGCCGTGAAATTCGCTAAACGACTCATCCCGAAGTCTAGATATTTTTAGTTAAGCATTGGATGAGGGCCCTGCAATTATGCATTTTATCTGGCGAGGCTCGTCTCATTTTTTTATTTAAGGATATCCTTAAGCGAACTACATTTTTCTATTTTTGTCCATCTCTAAAATAAATAAAGAGGTCCTCATTAATATTATTTAAGAGTCATTACATTTGGATCCATGAACTTAATGCATTCAACGTTCGAAGTCTATTATAGTCCAAACAAGTAACAAAATTTGCTGATTCCAACAAAGCCTACAATTCCTTTCACTAAAAGAAGGCATGCATCCAAATGATTACAAGAGCTTCATGTGAATTTTTTGGTGGAAATATGGTTTCTCCTTCTTCTAGTCCAGAATCTCATACACAAATCCAATAGAAGAATTAAAATATCAGTTTGTAGACTCAGCTTATTTTAAACCATTTGGACTAGAACGTGATTTTATAACCTGTGAGTGAGATTACTAGAATTCAAATTTAATTCTAATATCCTAATTACAACGATAACACCCAGATTGTTTTCTAACTAATATGAAAACTTAAACAACCAGTTGCTTTTGAACTCGATGCTTTCACTCTACTGAAATTCAGAATCGTTCAATACGCATCATTTTAAAACAGACTTACGAAAACGTCTAACATGAGACTGACTATGACTTAACATGGATTACTTATTGACCTAACACCAAATTAGTTACAACTACTAGATAACTAATTATGCTTGAGAAACAAACTCATTGAATCGGAATCCCTAAAAAAATAGTCCATTTAATATAAACACAAACAAGGACTTAAACCAAATCCATAAACTAAACATTGAATACATAATTCAGGAATTGGAAACACTTAAATCTCATGCTTCAAATATTTTCTTTGATTCTTCTTTCACATTTCAGCATGCAAGTGCCAAAATCAAGCTGTGTACCTGGAAATGTTTACAATGGGAGAAATGGAAGATCAACAACAGCAATATAACAGCAACAACAACAATAGATAACCAGCAGCTTAAAAAAACAACCAATACAGCACCAGAAGAAGCAGAATAAAACCTAGGAACAACCCAGGAAACCAATTGATACTCTAGAAATACCAACAACAAACACCAAACAAGACAGGCTCGACCAAGAGATGTAATGAAACAGTATGTTTTTCTAGTTTTCTGTTCTTTAAGCTCTCAAAGAAGAAAAACTCTCAGGAACTTCACTTTTTTCTGATTTCCAATCGTAAAAGAACACCAAACTATCTAGCTCTCTTGACTCTCCACTCTTTTTCAAACTACCTTAAAACTGTTCTTAAGCTTGTTAACCACTGCCTGCTCCCAAAAAAAACTCCTTCAATTTGTCCTGAACCTTCTCCTTTATACCCAAAATATACCCCTCTCTCCAGCCTGTTCCAACACTTAGAACATTAGGAAATCATTTATCAGCCATGATATTCCCTGAGATTCCCGCTATTATCTGTCTTGTGTCTTTTTAATTCAAAGTTATGGGTAGTATATTTATTAATCATTCAATTTTAACTCACCCCATACTATTATACCCTGTTCTCCACTAAGGTATTAGTTTAACTTAAATGGTACTTAGTGGAAAGAACAATTAAATAATTCTTTAAGTTTTATTCCCAAATTACCCCTGAAAATCTTTGTGACAGACCACTCATTACCCAAGTTCAAAGAGGGACAAATCACAGTTTGAACTATTTGGTTATTCAAATCGATTATTGAATTCATTAATGTGAATCAAACGTCATACCAATAGAACAAAATGAATGAAATTAAAACAATGATAAAGGATTGTCACAGACTTAAACAAGGACCTATGAAACTGGTTAAAAATTAAATGACAATCAGAGAAACAACACACAAACACTAGCATCCTTGGATTTTAGCACAATCATCAAATGAGCAGACATTATCTAATTTCAAACGAAACTTAGAATGGTAAAATATAGGTCAAATTGCGGCAAAAGACATTATTGACAATTAATTACCAGTTAATCAATTCAAACTAACAAAATGCACAAACAGGAAAAGAAGTAGAGGGGTAGAAACACATTCAAGTTGAACTCTGAAGAAAAATAACACGGGGACTCACTGGATGAACTGGAAATCAAAATTTGGTGCTCTAACTTGAACTCAATCCTCTGCTTCTGATTTGAGATCGAAGTGAACCTTAAGAGAATGTTCTCGCCTGAGAACATTCGACTAAGTTCGACTACGACCTCAATTTCTTCGATTTTTCCTTAGTCTCAGAGTTAAGGTTTCCTGGTCAATTCTCTGATCGAAGATTCGAACCCTTTGGTGCTGAGTCGAAGAAAACTATTAGGGTAGTGGGAATGGGGAGGCTCAGGTGGTTGAAGGGTGTAACCTTGGAGCCGTCTAGGTTTGGCGCCGCCACCAAGGAATTTGTGGCGGCGCTAGGGTTCATGTAGTCAAAATTGATATTCGACGAATCTTGGTTTGATTCAACGAAAACCAAAAGTGTCCTAGTGGTGAGGGAGGTCTAGGGGTCAAGGGGTGTGAGTTTGGTGGCTATTGGATAGATTAGGTTTTCTGGCTATCTTTTGATCTGATATTCAAAGAGATATACGGGGATTCGAAGTTAGCTGTTATGGGGGTTGGGACGGGGAGGTCATGGGGGTTCGATAGTGTAAAGATGAGGGCATTTGGGCCACCGGAACCGCCGTAAGGAGATTTCCGGTGGGCGGAGGGCGATGGAGCAAGGCAGAGGTATATTTGGTCTCTGATGGCCCACAGACGACGAAGGTGGGGTGTTTGGCTTGGGGGGCGGGGCAAGGGATTAGGAATATATACTCGAGGGGGAAATGAATCTTGGCCGTTTGATCTGATGAGATCAATGGCCTGGATTGATCATTAACATGGGAACGACGTCGTTTGGAGGGCGATAGGGCGGACCAGGCGTAGGAATGGATCGGGTCGTTTAGACGGGTAAGGGAGATGGGATCTCAACCGTTGGATTGAGTGGAATAGTTGGCTGAGATCTTAGACGATGAAACGACGTAGTTTCAACATCATACTACGTCGTTTCGCCCGTCTCTGAGGCTGGCTGGTCTGGACCGGTGAAGGATGAGGTTTTGGGCCTGGTTTTGGCCCAAATTAAAGAAAACCCAGTCCGTTTTTCTCTTTATTTTCCATTTCTTCCTTTTCTTTTAAATCCTAATTTAAAACCAAAATCCTAGATTAAATTGCAAAAACCAAAATTATCTTAAAATGCTAATTAACTCCAAATAATTATTATCACACAACACTAAGCCCTAATTAAACATAAAATCACACAATTTTGGATATTAAATGCCAAAGCAACCGAGTACCTATTTTTTGTGATTTTTTATTTTTGTAGAACAAACTAAATTACTCCTAATTGTACAATTAAATCAAAAAATGCAAATGCAACATATTTGTATTTTTCATTAATTAAACAAAAGAATGCACAGACGGACGTAAACAATACATGAAAAACAACAAAATGTTCACGACAATTGCAAACAAACAAAAAATATTTTATTTTGCGTTTTTGGGAGTAATTCTCATATAGGGCAAAAATCACGTGCTCACATATGGTATATGCGGTATGTTGTGTTGGATCGAGATTTGCGTTTGTACAGTTACAGTTCAGTTCTGAAAGGAAGTTCATAAAACTCTTAGGCAACGGGTAGCCTCAGATGATCAAGGATATGGTACTGCTAATTGGAAGTGATTTGACGAGAGTATATGTCTCAGAAAAAGGGTAATGTGATTAAACTAATGATACTTCGGTAGTATTGCGGCACTCTCTGGTTGGAGCGACTGGTGGCTTTCGGGTTTGCTTGGTGGCATAGGGAAATTTCAGAGTATCTATCGTGAAATGATTGGGTATTAAAGGTGTGCATATGTTCGGAAGGCGAAATTGGGATAGGATATGATGATTCATGTGCTGTGTGGATGTGGAGCCGGAAGTTCTCATATACAAGCTATGATGTGGTTGTAGATCATGTGTGTCGGCACTGTTTGGCGACTATCGGGATTTGGGAGGCCCGAGTGGATCTTTCGTTGCTTGGTATGTTAGATATTGGATATGATATTAGGGTTAGACTGGTTATCCCCGTGTTGGATTATTCTAGACTATTGCGCCACGGGCTATGCCAGAAACACCACGGGTTGAGTGGAGAGGTGTGAGATTATGTTCTAGCAGAGTGGTTTATATTTCAAAGACCAGCAGACGGCTGGGAAGGGTTGCTTTTCTTAATTGGGCCTTCGTGATGGATGTCAGTGCAGAGGTTTCTACCATTGATTCAGTTCCGAAGTTGAGGGACTTTTCGGATGCATTTCTAGTGGCTGGGCATGTCGCCGGGCAAGGCTATCGATTTCGGTATTAATTTGGTGCCGAGCACCATATCGTATGGCTCCAGTAGGAGCTGTAATAGTGGAAGGAGCAGCTTCAGGCTTCCTTGATGATGAGTTCGTTGGCAGGTCAAAATGGATGCGTGTTCTAGCTTGAGTCGACTTGGTTGGCCTTGAATTGTATTGTTGATGTCACGACCCGGATTTCCCACCATCGGGATCGTGATGGCGCCTACTCGGGGTAGCTAGGCAAGCCAAGTTACTCACTGTTTGCATAAATAAAAACATCCTGTTGTCAATTTAATAGCATGAATCATAATAATAATAACAATAGCTGCGGAAGTCTAATTTTATAAGTATGAAAATAAATGTGAACTGCTCAAAAATATCCTCTACCCAAGATTTAGTGTCACAAACTCACAAACCACTAAGAATAAACTATATATAATGGTCTGAAAGAAATATAATAACCGTCTGTCTCGAAAAAATGAGACTACAGTATAAATGAAAAGCATAAGAAAAGACACCGGGCCTGCGGATGCCTGCAAGCTACCTTAGTCTCGTAGTAATAAGATCCTGCTATCTAACTACTGCTGCTGCTGCTGCTCAAGACCCGGACCTGTGCAAAAACGCACAGAAGTATAGTATCAGCACAACCGACCCCATGTGCTGGTAAGTGCCCGGCGTATCCCGGCGAAGTAGTGACAAGCCTAGGACCAGACACTCACATAAACCTGTGCAGTTCTATATACATATGTACCCCAAAACAACAGAAATACTGAACTAAACAAATAGAAAGGGAGGGAACATGCTATGGGGAGCTCAATTGGATATACATAATTTATCAGTTAAATAGAAACAGAGCGCAACAATAATTATCACAAAATAAGAAATTTAATAGTTGCACGGCATAACCCTTCGTGCGNACCCTTCGTGCTTTTACTCTCATAACTCACATTCATGGCACGGAATGTTCCTTCGTGCATAATATAATTAACAATGGCACGGAATGTTCCTTCGTGCATAAATATTTAAAACATGGCACGAAATGTTCCTTCGTGCGAATATAAATAGAAATGGCACGGCATTATCCTTCGTGCTTTATCATTCTTCCTCACCCAAACAACAGTCACAATCAACGGGCAAGAAGAATGAAATAAACAACAAGTACCATCCCGACAAGGGAGTAACAACAACACAATAAGGTCCCAGCAAGGGAACAATAACAACAACAACAA
>MU701538.1:148975-200191 GCA_026770625.1 Nicotiana glauca | reverse complement strand
GATAGCGCTTAACGCATATTTAAGACCTGTACCGGGCATCGGAATCAAAATACGAGCCCGATACCTATATTTTCTAACTCATTTTCATTTTCATTTTTCCTTAATAATTTCAGAAAATAATTTAACAGAAAAATTCATATCTTGGGCTCTAGGCCTCGGAATTCGACTCCGGACACATGCCCGAGTTCCATATTTTTCTACGGACCTTCCGGGATCGTCCAAACTCGGGTCCGGGTCCGTTTAACAAAAATGTTGACCAAAGTCAACTATATCAATATTAATATCAAAATTCTTCAAATTTTTCACAGAATTCACATATTTCAACATAAAAATTTCCGGCTACGCGCCCAGACTATGCATGCAAATTAAGGTAATATAAAATGAGGTTTTCAAGGCCTCGAAAGCACGGAACAGATGAGGGAAATAGGTGATGGCCCTTTGGGTCGTCACAGTTGAGGGGTAGGTCTCTTATTGGAATTCGAGTGGGAAGAGTAATTGAGCGTTGCTTAGTAAACAACGTATCGGTTATGTCCTATCGGGTTGCGTGGTGTATGTTATTTGTTTCACCGTGGGTGTAATGATTGCTTTGGTTCCAGACATCAAATTGTGTGTGGCTGTCGATTTTGAGCATAGCGACTTGACGTGTTTCAGGTGTAACAGTGTTTGGATACGTGGAGAAATGACCTTTCGGGGTAGATTCATGTGTTCTATTTCTATGATATGAGACGGGGTCTCAGCTTTGTGTTGTGATGGTACTGATGAGCTTGAGGTACAACTCTTTCATTTGGGTCATCTTTATGATATGAGTATGTTCAGACCGTTCCTTATTGGTGCGTGAATTATGTGAGTTATGGCTTAGGACTATATTGATGTGTCATGTCACCAAAGTGGTGTGTTGGATCCAAGGTGATTGTTGGGGTCATTAATGAATACAAACGGATTTGATTTCATCTTGTTGGAAGGATAATATCAAGGTTCGACTCGGAAATCTGCTGTGGTATTAGCCAAAAGGCTAGTGACTTCATGAATGGTTCACCTCAGAGGTGGTTACGGTTTATTACATGTTTCATTTATCATTAGCAGTATATAGAAGTGTTGGAATAAGACCTTAGTTGATAAGGGGGTTTCGACCGGTATTCAGGTGTTGTGTGCAGCTGTTGTGAATAGAGGTCATCGTTTTGAGTGTTTGAGTTATGTGGTATATCATATAATTGCACATGTAATTGCAGGTATGAGTTATTACAGCTGGATTTGCGCTTATTCTGAATATAGATGTGAGGTTCTGATCTTGTGTATGATTTCGGAAAGTGCAATGTGGTTTTAAGATTTATAAGCTAGACTGGATTTATGTGATTTTAGGTAAAATGCGTTATCGGATCTATATGAGGTAGGGTGACGTGGGATTACCCCGGGTATATGCATGGTAAGGTTATTCAGCTATTGTTTGGCTTCTACAACAACTCTGGGTAAGCTCGAGGATAAGCATTTGTTTAAGTTGGAAAGGATGTGACGACCCGACCCGTCGTCTCATGAGTTACCGCTTCGTTTCCCCTATTTTCTGCTCCTTTATGCTTCATTATCAGTGTCTTGTGTGATCGAGTTGGCTTGGATTGATTTTTAGAAGGAAATGAGACTCTTAGTCTCTTTAAGGAAGGCTTAGTTTGGAAAAGTCAACCACATGTTGACTTAAGTGTTAGAGGGCTCGGATGTGAATTCCGATAATTCGGTTAGCTTTGGGGGATGATTTGTGACTTAGGAGCATGATCAGAAGTGATTTTGGAGGTCCGATGTAGAATTAGGCTTGAATTGGCGAAGTTAGTATTTTGGCAAATTTCGGTTGATTGTGAGATTTTTATCTGATGGTCGGAATGGAATTCCGAGAGTTGCAGTAGCTTCGTTAGGTGATTTGGGATGTGTGCGCAAAATTTCAGATGAATCTGAGGTGTTTTGGTTGGGTTTTTGATCGAATGCGTGTTTCGGAAGTTTTAGAAGAACTTAGGCTTGAATCCAATGCAATTTGATGGTTTTGGTGTTGTTTGATGTTTTTTGATGATTGGATCAAGTTTGAATGATGTTCTAGGATGCGTTGGTACTTTTGGTTGAGGTACCGGGGGCCTCGGGGTGATTTCGGATGGCTAACGAGAAGATTTAAACTTGGAAAATATTGCAGAAATTTCAGATCAGGTGTTGCAGGTTTTAAGCCTTCGCAATCGGGTAGAATGTGTCGCGTTCACGGAGAGGAAACTTGGAAGGTAGGAAGAGTACGCTTCACGTTCAAGTTGAGGAGTTCGCGGTCGCGGATTGCTGGGGAATTTTGCTACGCGTTCGCAGTGGCTAGGTCGCGAACGCGTATGAGGAATTGGGTCCTAGGGCAGTTGCCTTTTGGGTTCGCGATTGGTGGAACGCGTTCCCGTGCGTGTGAGTCCTGAAGGTTCGCGTTTGCGGGTGGGGCACCGCATTTGCGAAGGGTTAATTTTGGTCCATGAATTTTTGTTCATTGCGAACGCGGGGATTTGACCACGTTCGCATAGAGGAAATTATCAATGGGCAGAAGGGTTTTATTAAATATTTCATCCGCGAGCTAAGTCTTATTTTCACCATTGTTGAACATCCTTGAGAGCTTTTAGACGGGAATTGAAGAGGATTTTGACTGGGATTGATTGGAGGTAAGTCCTATGAACTAAAAACATGATTTTATTGTGAAATTGACCTTGAAATCCATGGAAACTTAGCAAAAAAAGGGAAGAACTAGGGCTTTAGTTTTAGTATTTCAAATTGGGATTTGAGGGGTCATTTGGACTCCGATTTTGGTATTATTTATATGTATAGACTCGTGGCGAGATAAAGAACCCGTTGGTATAAGAATTTTGAGTTTCGAGAAGTGAGCCCGGGGCTCGAGTTTTGCCAAATTCGGTATTTTTGATGTTTTTCGATTATTTTCGATTGGGCTTTGTCCCGTTAGCATATTGTGATGTATTCGCTCTGATTTTGGGTAGATTCGACGTGCGTGAAGGCCGATTTGAGGAGCAAATGCGTCGCGAGCAAGAGATTTTGCTAGTTCGAGGTGAGTAATAATTGTAAATGATATTCTGAGGGTTTGAAACCCTGGACTTGCACATCATATTGCTATATTGAGGTGACTTGCACACCGGATAGCGAGCGTGGGGTAGAGAACCATTGGGGATTGTGACTCGGTCCGTTCCGATTGATGAATTTATTGCGTATTTGACTAAAATTACTTGTTATCATCATAATTTGGGCTGATTGCCATATTTTGGGCTTCGTGCCAATTAGTTGAACCCTTCGGGGATTGTTGTTGATAATTCCTCACCGATTTAATTATATATTTGAACTCAGTCATGTATTTTTCCACTGTTTTAAAAATCAGTCAAGTTTATTATGCCTTAAACACTCGAAATGATAATTCCAAAAATATTTTGGGCTGAGCATCATGTTTTACTGTTGCCCGAGTGGCTTATGTGATTTTGTTGACTGAGTAACGCCGAGGGCTTGTATTTGTGAGGATACTTTGGATCGGTTTGCATGCCACAACAGTAATATACTGATACTAATATGAGGCCGAGGGCCTAGGTTTGATGCCACAAGATGGCTTGATATTGCGCTTGGGCTGTAAGGGGCCCCTCCCGGAGTCTGCACACTCCCAGTAAGCGCCATCGACGATAAATGGATTGGACTGCATGCCGCAGCGATATGTGGATTGGGCTGCCCTCCGCAGCGGTACAAGTACTGTTTTGTGTGTTTACTTTATTTCATTTGTCTGCCATTTCCTTTTTTTGTGCTACTTTATGTGATATCTACCGGATTGCCTGACATTATCTGTTAATCGAGTGTGGTGCCCGAGAGGCGGACTTCTGTGCTTATCTACACTATTTATTTTGCATTCATTTGCATAACTGTTGAAAAAATCATTTTCAAAAGAGGTTTTAAATTGAGCTAAGATATTTCTAATGGTTTACAACTTCACTGCTTTCTCTGAAAGGATTTTTCACTGCCCCTATATAGCATGATGGTTTGCTTTACGTGGTTCCTTATTGCTCAGTTATTATTTACCGTTATTACTCACCGAATTGGAGTACTCACTTTACTCGCTGCACCTCGTGTTCAGATGCAGGTATTTATTCACCCGGTAGCGGGTATTGGTTGTTAGAGGCAGAGCTGTAGGAGTTTAGTGAGGTGATTGCCAGCGTTTGTAGGACCTTTTCTTTCTATGTTGTTCATTATTCCTGATCAGTGTATTTCTAGACTTGGTAAATGTAATTACACTCTTATAGATGCTCGTGACTTGTGACACCCCGATTTGGGTTATGTTTGGGTTGTACTTTCGCTTAGTAATGTTATCGAATCATCTTTAAAACTGTTTACTCATATTTATCTAATTTTGAAAAAGGCAATTTGGGTTGGTTGGCTGGCCTTGTCTGAGAATATTCAACAATTATGCTAAGAGGAAGATAGGGAAGGAGAAGGCGGAACTGCGGTCGCCAAGCAGCTACCTCGCAATCTCCAAGGAACAGTCCACAACGATATGATCAACACTCGCTACCGTGACCGGAAATACCTGGATCTGCACACAAGGTGCAGGGGGTAACGTGAGTACACCAACTCAGTAAGTAACAAGTCCAACCTATGGACTGACAGGTAGTGACGAACCAAACCTCATAAGGTAATAACAAATAACTGAACAGGAAAGTAGATATGCTTATAGTTCAAGTAATGCTCGATAGTATTTGAATGCAACTAAACAGTACGAAGTACAAACTCAGAAGTGCTCAACCACTCGGTACTGTATATGACTATCCGGCCCAGGGAAGATCCGTCCCGGAATATATATCACTTACCGCAATGATCCAGTACCGAGGACACGGGCCAATCCAGTCCCGATATAATACTTCGGACAAGATCCATGTCCAGGGAAGATCCATCCCTCAATATCATCAACTGTGCTCACTGGGGGTATAAAGACTCTGGAGGGGCATATCTCATTAGCCCAAGCACTATAACAAAGACAACGAAAGCTTGTTCAATATCTCGATGCGGCGTGCAGCCTGATCCTATACTGCCACTCAATATCAGGCTCTCGGCCTCACTCTGTCATAACTCACCAGTGCCACACACTCGGGCTCAAAATGTCATGATACTAGCTCGGACAATAATATGATGTGTAAAATAGCAATAATCGAGAGTCTGAGACTGAGACATGATATAATATGCATGAATAAGACTGAGTACAGAATATCAACAAAACAAATGATATGACAGCAAGAAACGTCCTCTTGAGTCTCAATAATATTGGCGTGAAGCCTTAACATGATAATCAGTATGATTTACAACTCATCAACTATATCATATAGTTACAATACAGATATCGGTAAGAAAGAACCACTACGGGGTGCTCTGGAGTGATCCAAGTCATGTTTCTCACGGTGCACGCCCACACGCCTATCACTTGGCATTGCGTCACCTTTATAATATCCTAGAACACATAGTTCAGAGTTTCAAACCCTCAGTACCAAGATTGGAAGCATTACTTAACTCAAGCTAGGTCAAACTCTAGCCCGCGACGCACTTTCATCTTGATTCGGCCTCCAAATGCCTCGAATCTAACCAAAATCAGTTTATAACCATCAATATACGCTAAAGGAGTGAAACCCATACGAAATTAATCAAATTACATCACAAATCCCAAAATTGGCCAAACCCGACCCTCGGGCCAACGTCTTAGAATTCGATAAAAATTACATCAATAGAATACTTATCCTCCCACGAGTTAGTACATACCAAATACACCAAAATCCAACCACAAACGAACCCTCAAATCCCTAAATTTAGGTCTCCAATTCCCAACCCCTAAACCCCTAATTTTTGCAACTAAATTCCATAGGTTTCAAGGTTAATCAATAAAAAATCACCATAGAAACAAGTTTAGGGTCCAAAAACCATACCTCAACGAAACCTTGTTGAATTCCCTCTTTAATTTGCCCTCCCAAGCTCTCTCCCAAATGAAAATGGTGAAAAACCACTCAAAAATTGCGAAGGGACAAATTTATATGTTCTGCCCCCAGGTAAACCGCTTTTGCAGTCGAATTTACGCAACTGCAGACCCGCACCTGCGGTCCCAGCTATACATCTACGGATTCCACTCAACCGCTCCAAGCCTGCACCTGCGATCAAAATCTCGCACCTGCGCCATCGCAAGTGCGCCAAATAATTTGCATTTGCGGCTCCAGTCATCCATTCCCTTGGCCGCATCTGCGATCCCTTTTTCGCTTCTGTGGGCCCGCACCTGCGGTCCCCAACCCATAGGTGCGGTTACGACAGGAGCTTCAGCACTTCAGCTGCTAATTCCAACTCCAAACCTCTTGTCAACCACCAGAAATCACCCCGAGGCCCCCGGGACCTCAACCAAAAGTACGAGCAATTCATATACCACCTTCCAAACTTATACCAATGTTCGAAACTCCTAAAACAACATCGAAATATCGAATCAACCACGGATTCAAGCCTAAGAACCCCAAAATTTTTGAATTTCGCTTTCGATCAAAAAGTCTATCAAACTTCATGTGAATGACCTAAAGGTTTGCACACATATCCCATATGACACAACAGACCTACTGCGACTCCCGGAATTCCATTCCGACCCCGATATCAAAATTTCCATTATCAACCGGAAAACGCCAAAAATCCATTTTTGCCAATTCAAGCTTAAATCTACTTAAAACCTCCAAAACACATTCCGATCATGCTCCTAAGTCCCAAAGCTATCCGAATAATAAAAAACAAATTCCAAGATGTTACGCTCACAAGTCAACTTCCGGTTGTCTTTTCCAACTAAAAGACCAACTTAAGAGACTAAGTATCTCAAACCTTTCCAAAACCATTCCGAATTCAAACCAACCAACCTGATACCATATAACACAGATGAACAAAGCATAAAGAAGCAGAAATGGGGAAAACGGGGCAGTGACTCATGAAATGACCGGTCGGATTGTTATAAAATGTAACAATATATGATTTATTAATACATATTCATTCTTGAAAGAATATGATCGTGCTAGTGGTATATACCACACACTCCTCTAGAAGGAGGTTTGGGAGGATATAAGAAAATAATATTATTATTGTGGCATAAATGGTCATTGGTGATGTACTTATTGTACGCCAAAATATTTTGCCAATGTGATTACTAAAACAAAATGGTAATGCAAAAAACAGGTCATGAATATAATTTTGACAATAATCATGATGGTATAACTTTCTATTTAAAAGAGATATTCACCATATGGATGTTGATGAATATGTGGTAGTATAAAATTAATTGAGAGCTCTGGAAGAGCCAATTATTTCTATTTTGGAGAAATTTAATTGATTATCAATAAGACATTATGTTGTAAAAAATTTCAAAGAAACTTATTTAGTTTCTAAAGTATTCGCGAAAGTGATTGGCTATAGTTTCTAAAGTATTCGCGAAAGAGATTGGTTATATTGAGACTAAAAATAAAGGAAAGATTTAATATCTTATATTACTACAACTTGTAGCAGGGTGATATGTATGTGAAAAAATACCCACTTTATTCTCCAGTTTGTACTACACAAATAAAAGAATACCACAATAAAGTAAAAGTTTATTGATATAAAAATTCATATCATAATAAACTTGGAGTTTATTCATAATTGTAAACGTCATAGTGTAAACCTGAAGTTTATCAATATTAATAATTTATTCAGTTGGCATAATTGATTTAGCCATGTTAATTTAAGTATGATGCGCAAAAATAAAAGAGAATTCACGTGGATAAATATTAACGAGCCAGAAAGTTCTTTACGAATTCTCTTATGTTACTTGTTCTTACTAATTAATTGACCAACTAAAATTGGGATTGAATCCCATGAATGCTGGAAATATCAAAAGTGTATATGGGCCCATTCACCTGCCATGTATACCATATAAGATGCATCTATGAAATTGTTACATGTGCGATTATTATTAACCCTCATCCTGGCCGGTGTTTGCAAGGTAACTTGCCCAGTAACTTAATTTGGAGCATAATTTCCATATTTTCTATTCAAGACAGTTTATCTTGATAAGTTGGTTTACATCACAGTTATTTTAGCAAAATAATTATTGAGTGCCTCCACTTAATAGTTAAACTATTACTTATGAGAACAAAGTTATGTATATCAGTTTGATATACGTTATATATGAAAGTATATTACAGTCTCCCCTCACAAGTGGTTTGGGGTTAGGAATCAAATAATTCCATCATATTATTATTGATGTGCGGTGTATATTTTAATTAACATCATAACATACAAAGGTGGGTTTTCAAAGTTCAGAAAGTAAGTTAGTTTTTCTAACATGAGGGGGAGACATGATAAACAGTTGATAAAAAGTTACGTGGAATGAATTATCATGTGTACATCTAGATCCTCGAATAAAATAATATGAACTTGAAGTTCATAAAAAGATAATTCATTTGCAATATATTGCAAAGCATGCCAAACACATTTGCTTACCGAAAGAAAGTAACTATATTCTCATTGCAAATGTTCCTATTAAATCCTAGAAGGTCAAAGTCTATGGTACGCTTAAAGCATATAGACAAATCGGTTTCAAATAAACTTCTTGATAAAGAAGATGACAAAATGATCATAATAAAAGAGGCAATTGATCTAGAAGATCCCATGACATAACACATAATAAAATCTCATGATAGATTCATATACCTGAATATATGAATGAAGAGATCTCTATGTTATATCTTTATGAAAAATAAGGAAGTTAGAATCGATATAAAATGTTTGTCGACGATATCTATAATATCGCTAAATATATTTGGGGATCTTAAGTCTGGAGAAACAATTCAAGTAGAATTTGGTTTCATATAAAATATATATAGTTTTGGACATATAGTTCAAACACTCGAAAGTATAAAGTCAATATGTGTGTGCAATCACTTTCATGTATTTTATATGTCGGTATGACATGAAAACTTGATATAAATTTAAAGTCTATTTATATGGCTTATTTGACTATGCTTATATGATAATCCCTGAAAGATTTAAATTGCTTAAAGAATATACAATTCTTGATCTTGAAGTACCACATTCTTAGTGCAATTTATGCACAAATGTATCTTGCTATAGCTATAAGCATGATAATGTGATAGCGAGAATTTTTTACCTCTACGGAGATATTGAAAAGGTCATTCCACGAGAGTTTATAAAGACATTACATCTCTATCAAGAATGATGATTTCATGGTGTAATATATTCATTCGAATTAATATGGCTGATTTGTTTATCAAATCTCTACCTACAATCTTTTGAAGATGGTGCACAAGATTGGAATGCATAGGTTCAAAGATGTGAATTGATGCTCTTATCAGGGGGAGTTAATATGCGTTGTACTCTTTTTTTCTTACAAGATTTTTTCCTACTGAATTTTTCTTAAAAGGTTTTTAACGAGGCAACCAAAAGGCGTATTGTTAGATATGTATACTCTTTTTCTTCACTAAAATTTTTTCCCACTAGATTTTATTTTAGTTAAGGACAAAATTCTAACAATTTTTCATTTTTAGCCTGAATTTTCTTGACACGCCATCTTAACATAATCTTTACCATTGTAACTTGTCAAGATCAAAAGTAGGTATTGGTTGAAAATTGGAGCTAAAGTGAGCAAAGGTTAACAATAATGGAGTCATGCGTTAAAAGTAAGCAGGATTAAAAGTGGAAGCTCAAATATTAAAAGTAAGCATGAGTTAAAAATTGGAACCCTTAATCAATGGTTAAAAATCATTTTTAAGTTTAAGGATGCATCGGCAGGAATCTTGAAAATATATGGTTGAAAATTTGTCCCTACATGTAGGAGTGTTCAAACCGAATCGAAAAATTATACCAAGCCAAAAAGTCAAACCAAACTAATTAAAACTCCGATTAGGTTTGGTTTGGTATTGAATAAAAAATTCTGACCCAAACACACACACACACACACATATATATATATAACTTTTAAAACTTTATATAAAATTTTTATTAGAAAATATTTAGAAGTATTTGTGATTCTCTCATGGGATGTAATATTAAATAGAACCATAAAGTGCATTCTTTTTTATTTACTTTAAATAATGGTTGATTCTAACTTCTATTATCACTTTCTTATCAAGTTTTATTGAGATGCGTCAATCTCTTTATTTTTCCACAATCATATGTCAAGATCTATCGAACCCTCATAATTTTTTTGAACTTGAAATATTATTTTATCGATAATTTTAAAATTAAATAAAATATATCATTATTTAGCTTTCATATTGATTTATTTATTTATTTATTAGAATTCGGTTAAGTTTGAAAATGTACATCAACGAAAAATTATTGTTAGACTAAAAAATAACTATCATGTATTACTAAAAAAATAATTCCATAAAAATATTTTAATAGATCATATATTTAGTAATTTTTTAAAATTTTATTAAATGTATATTCACTTATCAAAACTTTATTATAACTCTAGCAAAGTAAAACTAAAATAATATTTATGAACAAAAAACACCCAAAAACTCAAAAAACCCGACAGAATCAAAACAACCCAAATCGATATAGTCGGTTTAATTTATTTTGTAAAATCCGAACCAACCTAGTTCATGCACACCCATATCCACATGAAGTATTCCAGACAGTTTTTTTGGACAAAAATCTTCACTAATGTCAAATTGGCTGCAATTTGGTCTTCACGCGCATTGAACCTATCTTTGATATCATTTTAACCATTGGCTTTATACCATTTGTTGGGATTGAAAATAATACGGCGTCGTGCGAAAGCTAACGAAGCAACCATGAATGATGATAATGCAGACGATGAAATAGAAATATATCAAAAGATTTGGTCAGTTGGCATATGTATGAGAAAAAAAGTATAAAAGCTATGGAGAGAAATCTCCCCCTAAACAAGACTTCTAAAGGAATACATTGTGAATGCTATTATATTGTCGTGTGAAGGAGGAATTCTCAATTTATAGAACTGCAAAGCTTCTCCTCCAAAAAAATAATTAGTCAAATATATTAGAGATTTACGTTTAACTTTTAGGAAAAGTAAAATCAATAATGGTAAATTATTATTATTTTTGCTTCAAAAAAATGTAAAATTCATATATGGAAAGAAAATCAGGACAAAATCTTAATACATCCATACATACAATTTTAGTCGGGGCGTTCGTAGGTCTCCATTCAGAGTTTCTTACTTCCCCCCCTCTCGTTTTACTAAAAGGATTGACGGGAGAAATTGCATCAAGCTATTCATAATGGGTAGAGGAATTAATTTAGAAAGGATCAATAGAGGTGCATACATGAAATCTTGTTTTGTCTTCACTAGGAACTTGAGTAAGGAATAGACCTTTTTATTTTGGAAATTTTTAGAGTTTGAAAATAAAAACTTCTTTTCTTATTTGGTATAACTACATGAGCCGGATGAAAGAGTTTTTGAAGGAGGGGGGGAGGGGAGGGGTGCAGATCCTATAAAATCCTAGCCTAATTCCTAATTTTTCTCTTGGTACGATAATTAGTCTTGAACTAATAATTTTCATCATGACAAGGTAACACTCTATCGCTAAGTTATATTTCTTCCCCATCGAAAAATAAAACTGACTAATGCTAAATCAAAGGATTGAGAAACTCAATGGCACTATTCTCGAACAATTTGGAGTCGGACCTTTGTTTTGCCCCATTACAAATATAAAACTAATGGTAATCGAATCAATTGTAAAAGTAGAAAGTAAATTCTTGGTAATCTTCTTTCATTGGTGTGAAATTTATCTATCTTGAAGTATATTGCCACGAAAGAAATGGTAAAATTGAAAAACTATTCTTTCAAATTTTTTTGTGGAGTCGATAAAATGTCCTTAGGGATATTGTTGGCCCTACAAAAACCATCAATAAATGTTAACAGTAAAACAAGTACTAGTAGATATCTAATACATACAAAATAAAGTTAAATCGATCACAAAAACTTCACTTTACAGCTTTTCATGCTCATGAAGAACTTCATAATTATTTGACATCGCATTGAGCTCGTGATCAAGCCAACATTGCGATGATGTCTCATTTCCCCAAATTGATTAAAAAAAATAATTGTCCAAGTTATTTAATCAAACAGGTCCGGGAAAAAACTTCATGGAGTACAGGAGAAGAGAGATTGTGTTACCTATCATTTTGCTCTAGCTCCATTGCCACGTTTAACTCCTTAATTATTTTATTTTTTCAATATTATATATGCTAAGAAATTAATTTTTACTTTATAAATTTAGTTGTTCTATAGTTAAGTCCATTATATGGATTAAAAAGAAAAAAAGAGCATAATATTAATTTAAAAAAAGGACAACAATAATAACAACAACAATCCCAGTAAAATACTACAAGTGGGGTCTGGAGAATATAGTGTGTATGCAGACCTTATTCCTACCTTGGGGAGGTAGATAAGCTGTTTCCAAAAGACCCTCAATTTGAGAAGGAAAAAAAGCCCACTTTAGTTTAATTAGGCATCAAATGATACAACAGCTCTTTGCAGCAATTAGTATAAGAAATTTTAACACCATCAAGAATTAACTTTAGTTGTTGTAGTATGTTTGATCAAAAGATTGTTAAAACCTTTATGATTAAATCAATTAATGATAATGATGGGGTAAATATTAATCAAGCATAACCAACTTCAAATCTGAAGGTATATTGCAAGATGATGAATGAGAAATAAGAGCAATCACTGTTTATTGATGTTAATATTTCATCTCTGATTAAATAGAGAGAAAAATCGATTTACATCTTTTACAAGAAGAAATTGTCAGAGCAAGAGTAGAGAGGAAAAGTCCAGCTCTTTTTTTGATGAATTCCCTTCTATATATAGTTCCAGAATCTTTGCTATGTTCTTTGACCGGTGTATCTTCACATGACGGTCTTTTCAGTCATTATTTGGGCATCGTTCTTAACTTATCATACACTACCGACGCTTTGATTGAAATTGGTCGTGGTGCTTCTCGTATTTCGCCACCCAGGCGGGGTCCCAACTCGGTCGACCACTGTAATCAAATTTTGACCTATATAGTTAGTCCTTCCGTCCGTCGAGGTCGTCTCTTGGTGGGCCCGGCGGGCGAACTGTAATTTCGTAGACTAGGAGAAATCTGACCGTTCGTGTTTTGGGCGGAATTTTTAGATCAAGGCAATGGCGCGACGCTTCAATGATGTCTTTGGATTTTCGCGTCTGTTCGGAGTAAAAAATGTTGCGTTGATTTGAAACATCGTTTATGGTTACTGACATTATGACACACGTTTCCTGGGAATTGAACCGTTTCATGCCTTATCGGTGCTAATTGACAACTCTTGGGTTTTTCGCTTGGGGAATTTATATCCCTATAAATAGGGAAAAATACTCATCCCCTGATATACTTTCTTGGTTTTATCAAAAGAATTTTGAGAGTTTTCTTCCCTGATATTTCAGATTTTCGGTTCTCTCTTGTTGGTCAAAAATTGGCATCTTCACCCTCCCTCTTACTTCCTGTGTTCATTCATTCTATTCAATTGAAAAAAATGGCTGGTTCTTCTTCTCGCATTGACGATCTTGCCGCAGTTCCGGTGCCGGAAAATGATATTCTTGTTCCCGGAGGAGAAGTAGTAGAGGATGAGGAGGTTCCAGCGGTGGCTGAAATATTTCCTTGCCTTGGGAAGCCGTGGAGAGATTTCAATATCCATGCCGGAGAGGAGCCGAAAGTTGTTTCCTCAGTTATGAATGAGGCGGCGATTGCGGAGCTGAAGGTTAGGTGGGGGATCCCGCACCACGTCGAGATGCTGCCGGCGGTGGGAGATGATATCATACATTTTGACCGCCCAGGATATTGTGCGTTCTACGCATATCCTTTTATCGTCGGGTATATACTTCCTCTTCCTTCCTTGGTGGTAGATTTTTGCCGTTTCTAAGAGGTATTTCCGGCTCAACTTTCGCCGTACCTATATAAACTGTTCCTCATGCTGCTCAAGTTTATGGAGCTTGCCGGTCGGGAGGTCACTATGAGACATGTGCTTAATATTTTTGTCCCCCAACTCATTCGAGGCACGATGATTCACATGTGTTATCGAGGGTCGAAGAGTCTGGTGGTGAAGATGGACGATAGGGCCAATCGTCATTTCTACGAAAACAACTTTTATGTGCGGACCAAGCACCTTGTGGCGGATTTCACAAGGTTCCCCGATAGATGGAACTTCGCACGTAAGTTTGTCTTTTGACAGAATGATAGTCGGCCGCTTTTCTTTGAGTAGTATTGAACTGTTTTTGCTTTTGCAGCTGCGAGACTACCCCCGCACCTGTTGACGATATTTGCGAATGGGTGAGTGCCATTCTTCCTAATACGGCGGGAGTTCGTGAATGGTCATCCTTTTATGAGAAATATAGACGTAAGCCCCTTGCTGGTAAGTAGTCGCCGCAATTTCTATTTTCCGCAGCAATTTGGCTTTGTTGCTTATACGACTTTTATCATTGTTAGGGAGAGTGTGAAGGGCGAGGGCTCCTCCACTTTTATTTCATCAGCCGACGTCTTTTGCTTGGCCCGTACCAAGGTTTGCTGTTCGACCTACGACAAGGAATGCTCAAGTAGAATCTACGGTCGTAGCCGTGTGCACGGAAACTACATCCCAATCTTGGGCTCCGACTACTGCTCGCTCGATAGGAGAATCTTCTCGTGTTGAGGACAGGGAAGGGCTGTCAAAGAGACGACGAGTGGAGTCCGAAAGGTCTTCCTCTGCCATGGTATGCTCAGAGGGCCGCATTCCTTTGAAGGAGTCTGCGACGGGGGGCGATGCTAACCCACCCGTAGTGGAGGAGCCGGTGATCATCACCAATCCGGTGTCGGAGGATTCATCAACAGACTGCTGCAACAAGGAGTCAGGGCCCTGATACTGCTATCACCACTTTGGCTGGGCCTTCGCCTTCCGAACCGAGTCGTGCTTCTTCCTCGGCCGCAGAAAGGGGAAGGGTGTCATGGTTGATGACCATGAGTCCGAGTTCGACCTTAATCTTGATTGTAACGATCCGATCGGTCTTTTTGAGCTCTAGCACGTCGTTCAACAGTTTGAAGCCCCGAGTAGCTTCACTTCAGGTATTATGACTGTTGATAGCCAATTTTTCCCTAAGTATTTTTATATCCAATTCTTTCCAAATAGCATATTGGTGCATATATAAGCACACCCAAGAATTTTAGCATTTTTAAAACCAATTTATTGCCTATTTTGATACAACACAAATCCAATAATTATTCCCAAAATTATCACTCTTGGTGAATAATTTATTTCATTCCCATATTTACACCAAAATATAATTAAGGTGATTTTTGCATATTTTTTAGAAATTCATTTGGCATTTTTAAAGCTATATTGCATATAATTACAATTATAGCCTATTTCATAATTGATAGCATTTTATAATTATAAAAATCAATCCCATCATTTTGAAACTATTATTTATATAATATTTGTTTATCCGGTACTTGTAATTTATTTTTAGAATCATTATTGCAATTTTATAAAACAAAAATGGAAAAAGTGGTTATTTACGATTTAGCCTCAATTGTGTTTCAATTTTAGACTATTTTTGCACCCCAATTCACCCCCCAAATTCAAGCCCAAATTGCCCAGCCCAACTACCATGCCAACCCGACCCCTGACCCAATCACCCGAACCGGCCCGCGTCCCTTTTAATCTGAGCCGTTGATCATTTTGATCAACGGCCCAGGCTATCCCTTACCTTAATTAATTCCCAACGACCCCCAAACCCTCCCCATTCTCTCAAAGACCGGCCTCTAATCCCTCGTCTCTCTCAAACGCTCTCATCACCTGAAACCATAATAGCCGCCTATCCCCTCTTAGACCTCAAATCACCGGAATCCATGGCTAATCTAACCATGGACGACCTCCACTCACTACCTACTACTCCCACACGCCTGCTCACTGAAGATTCGAGGCTAGACCTCAAGGATCTTTATCCAGACCTTGGTCGATTCGGGATTCTTTGGTTATTTCTGGCCTTGCTCCGGCGTATCTTGGCCTCTTGAGCCTGGATTCGACCTTATCAATTCAGATCCGTTCTCATGACTTCCAAGCCTTTCTCGTCCTTTAAGGTTCTCAGAAGCCCTAGCCTATTCGAGGTTCCTTTTCATTCGTTCTTTTAGATTTGTGTTAGATCTATGCTGTTGGTAACATTTTAGAGTTTTCCCCAAATTTCCTCTTTCAAAACTGTTCAAATCAATTTTAGGGTTTTCTGAAAATGGCTCCTAAAGTGTTTTCTGATTCTTTTACTCTCCCTTATGTGTGTTTATGCTCATTGTTTTATTTCCTATTATGTTCGAGGTTGTTCTCTTGTTTCTTATCGGATTTCTACAGAGATTCTTTTACATTCTGTGTTCACATGCTAGCCTAGGTTGTTGACTTACTTTTTGCTATATGTGTTCAGGCTCGTGCTATAATTTTGTTCCTAAAATTTCCGCTGATTATGTTCTTGCCTACCTTTGTCTTAACGCTTGTGGTTTCTCTTGTTTCTATTTGTGCATGTCTGCATATCTTTGTGACCTTTTGTGACATTCTAGAACTTGCATGTCAGGAATCTTGGTTTCTTTTGAGGTTTGTGAATGTTTCTTCTAAGGTTATCTGCTATGTGTTTTGTTTGGTTGTCATCTCTAAATTGGTTTAACCTCGCATGCCTAATATTGTGCACTCTTTATACACGCTAAATGTCCCTCCAAAATAACTTTCAATCTTAGACTAATTTTAGGATTCCTTGTGTAAGGTTGATTGATTCTTTCCTTGACTGATTTGAGAACTTTCTTTAGCCTTTCGACTCCCCTATTTCTAGCTGGGTTCATTGTTGATTTTTGAATCCTTGGTTCCCTGATTTACTATGTGTTAATTGATTCACCGTGTTCTTGCCCTTTTAAGCTGACCGTGTATTTCAAAATTTTCTTTCCTTAATTAAAACCCCTATGTATTTACTCCTTATTTGTATGCTATGCACAATATGTTTACTTGATCTCCTTCCTTAAATAACTCTTGCCCTTTATCGTTCAAATTTGAATTCCTCAATTAAAGGGATCTTCTCTTACTGATTAGTGCATGATTATTTTCTTACCTTGTTCCCTGCCTGATTTCAAAACTATAATTACTCTCCTCCATTCTCTTTGAATACACGAACACAGAACACAATCTGAGTTCACAAGTCACTCTCACTTAAAAACTCTCTCTCTTTTACTTGTGATGCTGTGGACTTTGTTTGCTCTACTTTCTCCTGCACTCTTTTGCTTCTTTACTGGTATATCTCAGTTAGTTTACATGCTTCCACCACAATGTGTTTCATTTCTGTTCACTTCTGTCCAATTCTTTAGTTGACATTTGTTGCTAGCATATTGTAACATGTTCCCTCTTTCCTTTGTAATTCACTGTCAGTTGCTTGTCATGAATTTGATACTTTATGAATTCCAAACCCTCATACCCCTTTATATGTGAGTTATAGTTCAGGGCATGAAAACACTCTAATATTGTTATCCATGATTCTGGATTGGATTCTTTGAATCCCAAACTCAATCAGTTCCCCTTCCCTTTCCCTCCTTTATGTGTTTTTGAGCTTTAGACTTGGGTCTGGCAGTGTCCTAATCACCATCCAGACCCTGGTCTGGCCTTCAAGGATCTGCTCTTGATGTGTTTGACCAAGCAGGTGATCAGGGGTGTGCCAGCCTACTTTGTGGCTAGGTATGTCCACCACCTGTCATGGCTCCCCAATTCCCCTTTCACTTTGCACTTACTCCTAGCTATTAAGTTCTGCCCCTCTCTTGCAAGCCATGCTTTGGGACCCCCTGAGCTCCCTCTGAACTTGGATGCCTGAGAGCTGGCTCTTCCACACTGCACTGTTTCTATTCTAATGGTATCTTGGGTGTAAGCAATGCCGGGAATCCCTGAGATTCCTTGGAACTTTGAAACACCCTGGATAAAGAGCAGGTTTTGGAAATCTAGATCCCGGAAGTGGCTCAATCGCATATTGTTAAACATTAAGGTTGAATTAGGCTGCTCGGATCTAGCTGTTAGCTTTTGATGTACTTTTAATTTCTAGTTTGATTTATTGGGCTGTAATAATTTGTAATAAACTCATGGGGATTTAGTAGAAAATATGGGATTGGATTTATTTTATACACAAAGGGTAGATACCATGCCTATAGGGGTTAATTTCTGATTCCTCCGCAAATACACATATAGAGATCATGTCTATAGGATCTTGCATTTCTGCATATACAAATGTCATTAGGCAAACCGTTTGTAGGTTTAACAATAAGGCTGCATATAGACATCATGTGCATAAGACTTCTGTTAATGTCTGAAAAGGTATTAAAATTAGTAAACGGATAGAAAGCATGCCTATAAGAAACCTCGATTTTTAACAGCTTCATTCATTTTAAAACAGTATCAATTGCTGGAACTCGTATATATTTTACTAAAACTGGTTATTTTCTACCTCTTTTCTGAAACATGCTAAAATTGGTAAACATTTTTCTATAATCAATCTGCACTTTCCTGAAACTCGTAAACCTTTTAATCAGTCTGCATCTTTTCTGAAATAACTGGTAACTCTTTTCTAAAATCAATCTTCACATCTTTTTTTGAAACTCGGTTCTCTCTATTAAAATTGATAACTCTTTTTCTAAAATCAATTTGCATCTTGTCTGAAATTCATTTATTTCTGTCAAACTAGTAACTCTTTCGCACCTTTTCCTGAAATCAGTAGATCCTTTGCCTAGTTTCTTTTATTCAACACATAGACAAAAGGTTGGTTAACTAATCATTGGGTCAGTCTCTGACTACTGTATCCGAGTTGCCTAATGCAGACTTTCTGTCTAAATATATGTGTTGAACCTGTCCACTCGTTGCTTCATTTTAATTTAAGACCAAATCAGTATTTGTCAAGGCATGCTAAACCATATGATTATTTGATTTCTGGGGTTTATTTGAGCCTTATTTGCTTGTTTGTTCTTCCCTTTATTTTATACTTGTTTTAAATGTCGAACTAGAATTTTATCCTTTAAACTCCTCAAAGGCCTCCATCCCTTGATTTCCCTTTAGGATTAGAAGTCATAATACCCCGGGACTGATAGGATTGAGACGGGTAGCAGCATGCGATTAGTAAACGATACCGTTCCGCGCTTTAACACCTTAACGGGGTGGGAAGGGTAGACTTGGAGATGATGATTACACGATAACACTATATGTACAATTGGGTACTAGTGTTGTGCGAATGATCCATGTAATGTATAAACCTAGGACTCCCCTCTCCTTTTATTATTTTTTCAGAACTTTAAAAGATGTTGCACTTTCAACTTCTGCTTCTCACACGATTTTTGGTTTGCTTGCACTAATTGCTTGACTTTTTCCCTCTACTTTCACATTTATTTTACCACAAACTGCCCCCTTTCTGAATTTTAACACTTCTTTTAACCCTTTTATGCCTCTTATTTCGTACTTGCAATACTTGCTCGTTTGTTTGTTTTTTTGTTTGCATTTGAAGTCACAATTGTAACATGGCCGGGAACCACACTAGTGGATCTTGAAGGGTGCCTAACACCTTCCCCTCGAGATAATTTCAAGCCCTTACCCAAAATTCTGGTCTGCATCTTTAATTCTTCTAAAAGTGTCCTAATGCACTATAATCATTAGGTGACGACTCTCCAAACTCCAAAAAACCCAATTCCCAAACGAGATAAGTGTTGTCTTTCCCGAATGTCGTGAACCCGATTCCACTTTAGGAAAAAAAAGGGGCGTCGACAGCATGGCGGCTCCGCTGGGGATTCTTTAGGCTTTTACCATTGCATGCTATATGTGACTTTACCGCTTTCTTTATTGCTTTTGTTTAATGACTTTATTTGAAACTGACTTGTTTCTTTTGTTTATTTTTCTTTAATTACTTTCATTTACCGCTTTTCTATCAATTCTGTTGTAATTTTTGAGCAATCATTGTAAACTTTATCGTATGAACGTGAAAATACATGTCAATACGTTACATTCTTGTAAACTGCATTTTCAACATCATATTCCACTCGTGCCAAACAAAATACTATAGCAACGCTTATAATGAGTGGTTGCGCGCTTCCAATACTATCACCCCCTAAATTTGGCAAAGGCATATTTGCGGTAAAACCAGTCGATCAGCGGTGCAGTTGACGGTTCCGTGCCTTTCCCTCTTGAGTTGTCCGCTTAAGGGTACCTTATCTAATACCCCAATAGAAACCTTATTCCATTTAAATTGTACATGCATCATGGTCAAACCTAGCCTAGTCAGTTATGTTGTCCACATAATGACTCATTAAGATAGCCTTGTCCAAAGTCCACCGGGTTTCCTTGAAACCCAAACGGACGCCTCCATGATTCTGTGCATTTATTTGGAGAACTTAAGTGCTTGCTATGCTAATTATTAATTTAAATAGTCGAGTCTGGTGGGGGTAAGGGCCTAACACTCTGTTTTGCAGAAAATGAGGCACGAGATCCCCAGATTTGGCATGGTAACCAACATTTATCCAAGGCTGCTGAACTGGTGGAACGACCTCCACTCTAGTGATCAGACGCTCGTCCGCAAATACTTAGGGAATTTGACTTCACTTCTAGAGAACCAGCCTGACGATAAAATCATAGAGGCTTCAAAGGAAATGCAGGCGGACATCTGGCCCTAGCTTATTGTCTACTAGGACTGCGCGAGCTGGTGAAATTGTTCGAGGGAGACAAGGATGCCAAATCTGGGGAAGGTCTTTCTGGGACCAAGTAGTTAGGAGTCCTTTATTTTGCCTTAATAATGTAATAAGGCCAATGGCCACCAGTGACATTTACTTTCTATTATTTAGAGTCGTTTTGGATTCGTCTTATTTTTATCAATAAAATGAGGCATTTAGCATTATAAGTTCTCCAAAACTATTTGTCGCTAGGCCTACCTCGGGCACAATGAGGCACCAAAATTAGGACACGATTTATATTCCCGCAAAATGTGTTTAAATACTACAATATTTTTCCTCATGACCCGCACTAACTTTTTACCTTTTTGTTTTTCTTTTATTTTTTATTCCCCTACCCAAAGGTTAGTTCATGTATTCTGGCACCATCAGCATACTCCACAAGATCCAAGGGACCTCCACCTCATCCACCTCCGAGTCCCTTCCGAAACAAGAACAAAGGTAAAATGGGAGATACAAGCGTCAGAAAGGAGATTGAGACCCCGGTTGCTAAGTAAACTGCTACGCAATTGGAGCAAAAGCTATTGAAATTTCGAGAAGAACTGGATCAGGTTCGGAATTTGGCGAACCTGTCATTTTCCCTCACTGCTCCTGATGTCAACACCCCAAATCCCGCACCTCCACAAAACACCCCACAAACACAGATACAACCCACCCATACCCAACACTGCAACACATGCCACACTCCAAATAACACTCCATTACTAATTCCCGAGCCACTGAACACCACCGGCGACAATCTCCACAACACTCCTATTTATGTGGATACTGTACCCCACTACACCCAACCAATCTCAAATACACCTGAGTCTGATGACAAGGACTCCCTTATCAGGAACTTAGCAGCAGAACTCAAGAAGTTAACCAGCCGAGTTCAGGGCGTGGAAGGTAACAAAGGTATTGAAAGGCTGAATTATAAAGACCTATGCATTCAGCAGATGTTGAACTTCCGGAGGGGTATAAACCTCCCAAGTTTGAAATGTTTGATGGAATAGGAGATCCCAGAGTCCACCTGAGAACCTATTGCGATAAGCTAGTTGGGGTTGGAAGAGATGAGAAGATCTGTATGAAGCTCTTCATGAGGAGTCTGAAGGGAGATGCACTATCCTGGTACATCAGTCAGGACCCCAAGAAATGGACAAGTTGGGTAGGTATGGCAGCAGACTTCATGGATAGATTCCGATTCAATACAGAGAATGCACTGGATGTATTCTACATACAGAATTTGAAGAAGAAACCCACCGAACGATTCCGCGAATATGACACTCGTTGGAGGTCAGAAGCTGCAAAGGTCAGGCCGGCCCTTGAAGAAGAGCAAATGAATAGATTTTTCATCCTGGCTCAAGATACCCAATATTACGAGAGGTTGATGCTGATCGAGGGTCAAAAGTTCTCTGATATCATCTTTCTTGGAGAAAGAATCGAAAAGGGCATTTAGAATGGTATGGTTACAAATCTTGAAGCATTGCAGGCCACCAATAAGGCTTTACAGACTGGTGGCGCGTCCAAGAAGAAAAATCTAAGTGCCGTGATGGTCACACAGGGAGCCAAATCACCACAAAAATACCATACTTACCCATCACCTCCACTTACATATCAACCCATCCCGAATTACCAAGCACCCTCACCCTCTTATCCACCTCCTGTTTACCAATCCTCTCCACCTCTCACATATCAACCCACCTCGCCCAGATACTCTCAACCAGCACCTGTTTACCAAGCTTATAATGCTCAACCCTCTCACTACCAATCACCACCCACCCGTCAAAATTTTCCAAGACCCAGACCAAATTTTGACCGTAAACCTCCCAGACAATACACAACCATTGCTGAACCAATTGACCAACTATATGAAAGACTTAAAGCTGCTGGTTACGTCACTCCTATCCCAGCCAAAGCTCTAGAAAATCCCTCCCAGTGGGTCAACCCCAACAAGACCTGTGCGTATCATTCCGGCATGAAGGGACACATCCTTGACGAATTCCATTCATTGAAGGACAAGATTCAGAACCTGATTGACAATAAGGTCATAGTAGCAAAGGAGCTTGCTCCTAATGTTCGTAACAACCCTCTGCCAGATCACAAAGGGGGAGACATCCACATGATCGAGATTGAAGATGATTGGGACCCCAAAGGGTCGATAGGTCTGATTGCTGAAGGAGATGAACCAAAGAAACCGGCGGTTACACTTAACCCAATTGTTGTGCAGAATCATCCCTCCAGGGATGGTGAAGTAAATATGTCTATACCTCTTGAATTTGAAGCGCCTCCTTTTGCAAAGGCGCTCGGGCCAATCGAGGTTGAATTTGGAGTTCCAAAGGCACCTGCACCCTTTAAAGTTGTTGCGTTACCACCAAGGGTGCCTATTCCTGTGGCAATGACTGACATAACACCATTCCACTCAAATGCCATACCATGGGATTACACTGTCGAAGCCAGGAGGAAAGGAAAGACCAAGACAGGAGAAACGACTGCTGCACAAGGAATGACTAGAACAGAAAGGGTTTATACCCCAGAACACTTAGCTGAGTCCAGTAAGAAAGCCCCAAGACGGCCTATTGAAACAGGACCCGACGATCTTTGGAGGAAAGTACAGGCTAAGGAGTACTCGGTCGCTGAACAATTGAACAAAACACCAGCACAGATCTCTATCTTAGCTCTTCTACAAAGTTGTGATGCTCACAAGAATGCCGTGATAAAGATACTGAGCGAAGCTTATGTGCCCTGCAATATAACCGGGGGTGAAATGGCGAATATGGCGGGGCAAGTGCTGGAGAGCCACAAAATAACCTTCCATGAAGATGAGTTGCCCCCGGAAGGATTAAGCCACAACAGGGCACTGCACATCACCGTGCAATGCGAGGATTATTTCATCACTAGAGTCTTGATCAATGGAGGATCCAGCCTCAACATATGTCCACTTATAACCCTCAGAACTTTGGGAAAAGGCCTACACGAGATCAAAGTGGGCTATTAATGTCAAGGCCTTTGATGGGTCCCAGAGATCTACTATTGGAGAAATAAGCCTATACTTGCAAATGGGACCAACATGGTTCGACGTCGACTTCCAAGTGATAGACGTCCCGGCATCCTACAACTTGCTGTTGGGATGCCTCTGGATCCACGTTGCTGGAGCCGTAGCGTCGACCCTGCAATAGGTGATAAAGTTTGAATGGAATCACCAAGAAGTGATCATTCATGGCGACGGTAGTAATCCTATATATAGTCGCCAGACCATCCCAATGATCAGGGCAGAAGGAGAATAGGCGGAGAAACATACCACCACATCGAAAGGGTCAACACTGTAGATAAGGATAAGTGGTGGGACAACAAGATCGAAAGTATCCTGAATTGGTGTAGGTACGAGCCTGGAAAGAGACTCGGTAAAAATCTTCAGGGTATCACTAAGCCCATCAAACTGAAGAAGCATGGCACTACCTTTGGCTTAGGGTACAGCTACACCTAGGAGGAATTCCAGAGATGGTCGCCACCATGGCGCGACCCCTACTATCCGTTGGAGTATTCGATACCTAGCCTAGAGCAGATCTTCCAGCCGACAGATACTATATATGGGTCAGAAGAAGATGAAGCGTTGGCAGCCATGAAGAATTTGTTCCTGAAGGATAATAATATGGACTGCTGTGTTCTTTTTGAGGAGGAAGGGGAGGAAGGCCCTTCCATACAAGCTGTGAATAGGGGAGACCACCTCAGCAATTGGTCAATTAGGACCGTCAGTGTCCGGAAGGCTTCGGGGTTGCAAGGCTAAACAAAAGCACCATGCATCTCATCTTTTTAGCTTACTTTACTGGTTGATTTTTCTTTCCGCATTGTCTTTTATTTCGAAAAGAGCTTCGATGTTTCAAACAATTATGGATTTAATCAAAGCATTTCAGTTTATCATATATATCTCGCTTATTATTTTTCTACCATTTACTCTATTTTATACAACATTACTATTACTTATCTTGACGATGAACCAACGACTGTGATTTGCAACGAAATAACGCAACAAAAGGACATAGGCTCAGAAGAAGATGAGATACTTGAAGAGGTTGTCAGAGAGATTGAGAATTTTGAAAATAGACCTAAGTCTAACCTGGAAGAAACTGAGATCATTAATTTGGGAGATACGGAAAATGTCAAAGAAACTCGCATCAGCGTTCCCTTGCCGCCAGTAGAAAAGGAAGAATATACAAAATTCTTAAAAGAATATGGGGACATATTCGCCTGGTCGTACGATGATATGACTGGTCTTAGCACGGCCATTGTAGCTCATAAGTTGCCAACAGATCCAGCCTGTCCATCGGTAAAGCAGAAGCTCAGAAAATTCAAGCCCGACACGAGTTTGAAAATCAAAGAAGAGGTTACTAAGCAAGTCAAAGCTAAAGTTCTCAAAGTAGTAGAGTATACAACATGGTTAGCCAACATCGTGCCGGTACCAAAGAAGGACGGGAAGGTTAGAATCTGTGTCGACTACCGGGATCTCAACCGGGCCAGTCCCAAAGATGACTTCACCTTGCCGAACATACACATTCTTATCGACAACTGTGCCAAGCATGAGCTACAGTCTTTTGTTGATTGTTTCGCCAGATATCATCAGATATGGATGGACAAGGAAGATGAAGAGAAAACGGCTTTCATCACGCCGTGGGGAATGTATTGTTACAAAATGATGCCATTTGGGTTGAAGAATGTTGGCGCCACCTATATGAGAGCCATGAATACTATCTTTCACGACATGATACACAAGGAGATCGAGGTATATATGGACGACATCATCATCAAATCCAAGAAAGCCACTGATCATATGGAAGATCTGAGAAAGTTCTTCAACAGGCCGAGAAGGTATAATCTGAAACTGAATCCCGCCAAGTGTGCATTCGGGGTTCCTGCCAGAAAACTACTGGGTTTCATCGTGAGCCGTCGAGGGATAGAATTGGACCTGTCAAAGGTCAAAACCATTCAAGAATTGCCACCGCCAAAGAACAATAAGGACATGATGAGTTTCTTGAGAAGACTCAACTATATCAGCCGGTTCATAGCCCAGTACATAGTCATTTGTGAACCCATCTTTAAAATGCTGAAGAAAGACGCTGCAACTAGATGGACCGACGATTGTCAGAAAGCCTTCGACAGAATCAAGGAATACCTGTCAACGCCGCTAGTATTGGTTCTGCCCGAGCCAGGAAGGCCTCTATTGCTTTATCTTGCGGTTTTAGTATCTGAAATCGGCTAGCATTACCCGGTATCCGCCAAGCTTAGGTTCCTTTGCACAAATAATATGGCCGAATACGAAGCCTACATCCTGGGGCTCAAGATGGCCATTGACACGAACATTCAAAAGTTACTAGTGATCGGGGACTCAGATCTGCTCATACATCGATGGGCCACCAAAAACTCTAAGATACTTCCCTACCTGCATCACATACAGGAGTTGAGGAAAAGATTCACAAAGACAGAATTTCAGCACGTCCCCAGGGTCCAGAACGAGTTCGCTGACGCATTAGCCACATTATCATCCATGATCCAACATCCAGACATGAATTTCATTGATCCCATCCCAGTAAAGATTTATGATCAGCCAGCTTATTGTGCTCACGTTGAGGAAGAAGCAGACGGAAAACCATGGTTCCACGACATCAAGGAGTACTTGACAATAGGAGAATACCCAGAACTTGCCAACGCTGCTCAAAAGTGCACGCTCCGGAGATTATCCAACAAGTTCTTTCACAGCGAAGGAATCCTGTATAGAAGGACTCCCGATTTAGGTTTGCTAAGGTGTGTCGAAGCAAAAGAAGCATCCAGACTATTGGACGAAGTGCACGCAGGGACATGCGGGCCGCACATGAATGGTTTTGTCTTAGCAAAGAAGATACTCCAAGCAGGGTATTTTTGGATGACTATGGAAATAGACTGTATCCAGTACGTTCGCAAATGCCATCGCTGTCAGATACATGCAGACATGATAAAGGTGCCTCCAAACGAGCTCACTGCAACCATTTGCCGCCTAGGGGATGGATGCCATTGGACCTATCGAGCTCGCCGCATCAAACGGGCACAGGTTTATCCTTGTGGCAATTGATTATTTCACTAAATGGGTTGAAGCAGCATCATAAAAGGTAGTAACTAAGAAAGTTGTGGAAGATTTCATCCGTGACCGTATTGTTTGCCAATTCAGAATTCTGGAATCAATCATCACTGATAATGGGTCCAATCTCAATAGTAATTTGATGAAAGCATGTGTGAGGCATTCAAGATCAAACACAAGAATTCTACAGCCTACATGCCTCAGATGAATGGAGCTGTAGAAACAACCAACAAGAATATCAAGAAGATACTAAGGAAGATGGTCGAAAGTCACAAACAATGGCATGAGAAGTTATCATTTCCCTTACTGGGATATCGCACCACGGTCCGCACATCGATCGGAGCAACTCCCTACATGCTGGTTTATGGTACAGAAGCGGTCATCCCCGCCGAGGTAGAAATTTCTTCCTTGAGAATCATACAAGAAGCAGAGTTGGACAACACAGAATGGGTGAAAGGACGCTACGAGCAGTTAGCCCTTATAGATGGGAAGAGGATAAATGCAGTTTGCCACGGTCAGTTGTATCATAACAGAATGTCCAGAGCCTTCAACAAAAGAGTTAAGCCAAGGAAGTTTACACCGGGGCAGCTAGTGTTGAAGAAAATATTCCCACATCAAGAGGAATCCAAGGGGAAATTCTCTCCCAACTGGCAAGGTCCGTACATAGTTCATCGGGTTCTAACCGGAGGAGCCCTTATTCTTGTAGAAATGGACAGAGAAGTCTGGCCAAAGCCCATCAATTCAGATACAGTAAAATGATATTATGTGTAATCACCTAAGATTGCTTTATGATGTAATTTGAACTATGCTTGACCTGATTCCTGTTTAAGAGGGGATACGTAGGCAGCCCTATGGGTTCAGTCACTATTTAATAAAATTTTCATTTCCCCACTACTATTGGAACTGGGGCAGAATTTTGAAGAGGACCCTCAAAATTTCGAAGTTAGTCTTCAGCCACTCATCGCCAGGGATGTCACCTCAGTAAACTGGGGCAGAATTTTGAGGAGGACCCTCAAAATTCCGAAGTTGATTCTTCAGTCATTCAGCGCAGCCGTCAGAAGTGCCAGTCTAGTAAACTGGGGCAGAAATTTGAGGAGGACCCTCAAAATTCCGGAACAAGAAAGGTCACAATGCTTTGAACCACGTCGCAGTCGTTGGTTCATTTAAACAAAACTATTTTCTACTTACGTTATATTTGTTAAATCATGCATAACTATGATAGCTGTTGTTTAGCGATGCTACCCCAATGATGCACGACGACGGAAGCCATGGAAGAGTGAACTAACCTTTCCCTTTTACAAAAATCACGATTTTCTTTAGATGCAGGCACCCAAGTCAAAAAGTTACCATACATGTTACGCAACCGCATCGAACCGTCGCGCCTATTCGCATTTTCTATCTGCACGCAATGGCCCCAGCAGCCGCAATATCACAATCAACTATCAGCTAAGAATTTTTTTGTTCTTACTATTCGCTTGTATCTTATTACATAAGGCTACCTTTCTGCCTTCCGAGACTAAGCGTTGTCTCCATCTGCATTTCATGCAATGCATAAGGCTACCTTTTTGCCTTCCGAGACTAAGCGTTGTCCCCATCTGCATTTCCTGCATTGCATAAGGCTACTTTTCTGCCTTTTGAGACTAAGCGTTGTCTCCATCTACATTTCCTGCATTGCATAAGGCTACTTTTCTGCCTTCCGAGACTAAGCGTTGTCTCCATCTGCATTGCATAAGGCTACCTTTTTGCCTTCTGAGACTAAGTGTTGTCTCCATCCTGCATTATCTGCATAAGGCTACCTTTCTACCTTCCGAGACTAAGCATTGTCTCCATTTGCATTGCATAAGGCTACCTTTCTGCCTTCCGAGACTAAGCGTTGTCTCCATCCTACATTATCTGCATAAGGCTACGTTTATGCCTTCCGACTAAGCGTTGTCTCCATTTGCATGGCTGAAATATCGCCACTTTATTTCTCTTGCATGGCGAAAATATCGCCACCTTTTACTTACGTCCTACAATCGGCTGAAATATCGCCATTTACATTCTTTTTCATAGGCTGAAATATCGCCAAACTTTATTTAAATTCTACATCGGCTGAAAGATCGCCAGTTAAATATTTAAATCTCCACCATCATCTATACCTATGTTTTTGGTCGGCTGAAATATCGCCAAACTTTATTTAAATTCTCTATCGGTTGAAATATCACCATTTACACTTTTTGCATCTGCTGAAATATCACCAGACTATTATTTAAATTCTCCATCGGCTGGAACATCGCCTGTTTATTTAAATTTCTATCGGCTGAAATAGCGCCATTTACATTTTTTGCATCGGCTGAAATACCGCCAAATCTTGCATCTCATGGGCTGAAATTTGCCAAACTGTCCAAAGGCATCATCGTTTGGAGGCATCATCCTCATAGCCCGAGAACACCATGCCATGGCCCGAGGACCCCACTTTATATCCTGCACATCATTATTCAAAGGCATCATGGTTCGGAGGCACCATCGTCATGGCCCAAGAACGTCATCTCATAGCGTGCAAATCCTTTAATTTTGCGCCTCATGGCCCAGGACATCATGGTCTGAGGACGTCATCCTAACCGTCCGAAGACAGCATTCATGGTCCAATGGGAACTTGCATTACATTTAAGTTTATGCATGATATACGCCTATGTTGCTCACTTGCAGGTACACCAGTTAGCAACGGCCATCTCAGCAGGAGTGATACCGCTCCGGTTCTCGCAGCCGATCAGCTTCAAAATACCTCTTGCCTCCCCCAAACATCGTGTCCGTCCTTCTGAATCGCCATCGACATGTTCCGTCAATGGTTCCTGAACTACATACGGCCAGATTCCTCTAAAACGAGGGATATGTAGGCAGCTCAGAAACCAGAGCTCGGTCAAATTCTTTTCAAATCGCCGCTTTCGATCAAAATTGGCCATCATATCTTTACCCGACAACTCTTTCATCCTTCCCAGGTAAAGAGGGGCAGTTGTTGGTACCCAATTTTTCCCTAAGTATTTTTATATCCAAATCTTTCCAAATATCATATTGGTGCATATATAAGCACACCCAAGAATTTTGGCATTTTTAAAACCAATTTGTTGCCTATTTTGATACAACAAAATCCAATAATTATTCCCAAAATTATCACTCTTGGTGAATAATTTATTTCATTCTCACATTTACACCAAAATATAATTAATGTGATTTTTGCACATTTTTTACAAATTCATTTGGCATTTTTAAAGCTAAATTGCATATAATTGTAATTATAGCCTATTTCATTATTGATAGTATTTTATAATTATAAAATCAATCCCAATATTTTGAAACTATTTTTTATATAATATTTGTTTACCCGGTACTTGTAATTTATTTTTAGAATCATTATTGTTATTTTATAAAACAAAAATGGGAAAAATGGTTATTTACGATTTAGCCTCAATTGTGTTTCAATTTCAGCCTATTTTTGCACCCCAATTCACCCCCCAAATTCAAGCCCAAATTGCCCAGCCCAACTACCATGCCAACCCGACCCCTGACCCAATCACCCGAACCGGCCCGTGTCCCTTTTAATCTGAGCCGTTGATCGTTTTGATCAACGGCCCAGGCTCCCCCTTAACTTAATTAATTCCCAACAACACCCCAAACCCTCCCTATTCTCTCAAAGGCCGCCGCCTCTAATCCCTCGTCTCTCTCAAATTTTCTCACCCACCTAAAACCCTAATAGCCGCCTATCCCCTATTTGACCTCAAATCACCGGAATCCATGGCTAATCTAACCATGGACGACCTTTACTCACCACCTACTGCTCCCACACGCCTGCTCACTGAAGATTCGAGGCTAGACCTCAAGGGTCTTCATCCAGACCTTGGTCGATTCGGGATTCTTTGGTTATTTCTGGCCTTGCTCCGGCGTATCTTGGCCTCTTGAGCCTGGATTCGACCTTATCAATTCAGATCCATTCTCATGACTTCCAAGCCTTTCTCGTCCTTTAGGGTTCTCAGAAGCCCTAGCCTATTCGAGGTTCCTTTTCATTCGTTCTTTTAGATTTGTGTTAGATCTATGCTGTTGGTAACATTTTAGAGTTTTCCCCAGATTTCCTCTTTCAAAACTGTTCAAATCAATTTTAGGGTTTTCTGAAAATGGCTCCTAAAGTGTTTTCTGATTCCTTTACTCTCCCTTATGTGTGTTTATTCTCTATGTTTTATTTCTTATTATGTTCGAGGCTGTTCTCTTGTTTCTTACCGGATTTCTACAGAGATTCTTTTACATTCTGTGTTCACATGCTAGCCTAGGTTGTTGACTTACTTTTTTCTATATGTGTTCAGGCTCGTGCTTTAATTTTGTTTCTAAAAGTTCCGCTGATCATGTTCTTGCCTACCTTTGTCTTAACGCTTGTGGTTTCTCTTATTTCTGTTTGTGCATGTCTGCATATTCTGTGACCTTTTGTGACATTCTAGAACTTGCATGTCAGGAATCTTGGTTTCTTTTGAGGTTTCTGAATGTTTCTTCTAAGGTTATCTGCTATGTGTTTTGTCTGGTTTTCATCTCTAAATTGGTTTAACCTCGCATGCCTAATGTTGTACACTCTTTATACACGCTGAATGTCCTTCCAAAATAACTTTCAATCTTATACTAATTTCAGGCTTCCTTGTGTAAGGTTGATTGATTCTTTCCTTGACTGATTTGAGAACTTTCTTTAGCCTTTCGACTCCCCTATTTCTGGCTGTGTTCATTGTTGATTTTTGAATCCTTGGTTCCCTGATTTACTATGTGTTAATTGATTCACCGTGTTCTTGCCTTATTTAAGCTGACCGTGTATTTCAAAATTTTCTTTTCTTAATTAAAACCCCTATGTATTTACCCCTTATTTGTATGCTATGCACAATATGTTTACTTGATCTCCTTCCTTAAATAACTCTTGCCCTTTACCGTTCAAATTTGAATTCCTCAATTAAAGGGATCTTCTCCTACTGATTGATGCATGATTATTTTCTTACCTTGTTCCCTATCTGATTTCAAAACTATAAATACTCTCCTCCCTTCTCTTTGAACACACGAACACAGAACACAATCTGGGTTCACAAGTCACTCTCACTTAAAAACTCTCTCTCATTTACGTGTGCTGCTGTGGACTTTGTTTGCTCTACTTTCTCCTGCACTATTTTGCTTCTTTACTGGTATGTCTCAGTTAGTTTACATGCTTCCACCACAATGTGTTTCATTTATGTCCAATTCTTTAGTTAACATTTGTTGCTAGCAAATCCCCCTTTCCTTTGTAATTCAGTATTATGTATCCTGTCAGTTGTTTGTCATGAATTTGATACTTTATGAATCCCAAACCCTCAAACCCTCAAACCCTTTATATGTGAGTTATAGTTCAGGGCATGATAACACACTAATATTGTTGTCCATGATTCTGAATTGGATTCTTTGAATCCCAAACTCAATCAGTTCCCCTTCTCTTTCCCTCCTTTATGTGTTTTTGAGCTTTAGACTTGGGTCTGGCAGTGTCCTAATCACCGTCCAGACCCTAGTCTGACCTTCAAGGGTCTGCTCTTGATGTGTTTGACCAAGCATGGGATCAGGGGTGTGCCTGCCTACTTTGTGGCTAGGTATGTCCACCACCTGTCATGGCTCCCCAATTCCCCGTTCACTTTGCACTTACTCCTAGCTATTAAGTTCTGCCCCTCTCTTGCAAGCCATGCTTTGGGACCCCCTGAGCTCCCTCTGAACTTGGATGCCTAAGAGCTGGCTCTTCCATACTGCATTGTTTCTATTCCAATGGTATCTTGGGTGTAAGCAATGCCGGGAATCCCTGAGATTCCTTGGAACTTTGAAACACCCTGGATAAAGAGAAGGCTTTGGAAATCTGGATCCCGAAAGTGGCTCAATCGCATATTGTTAAACATTAAGGTTGAATTAGGCTTCTCGGATCTAGATGTTAGCTTTTGATGTACTTTTAATTTCCAGTTTGATTTATTGGGATGTAATAATTTGTAATAAACTCATGGGGATTTAGTAGAAAAAATGAGATTGGGTTTATTTTATGCACAAAGGGTGTTAATTTCTGATTCCTCCGCAAATACACATATAGAGATCATGTCTATAGGCTCTTGCATTTCTGCATATACAAATGTCATTAGGCAAACCGTTGGTATGATTAACAATAAGGCTGCATATAGACATCATATGCATAAGACTTCTATTAATGTCTGAAAAGGTATTAAAATCAGTAAACGTATAGAAAGTATGCCTATAGGAAACCTCGATTTTTAACAGCCTCATTCATTTTAAAACAGTATCAATTGCTAGAACTCGTATCTATTTTACTAAAACTGGTAACTTTGCTACCTCTTTTCTGAAACTTGCTAAAATTGGTAAACATTTTTCTATAATCAATCTGCACTTTCCTAAAACTCGTAAACCTTTTAATCAGTATGCATCTTTTCTGAAACAACTGGTAACTCTTTTCTAAAATCAGTCTGCACATCTTTTTTTTGAAACTCGTTTCTCTCTGTTAAAACTGATAACTCTTTTTCTAAAATCAATTTGCATCTTGTCTGAAATTCATTTATTTCTGTCAAACTGGTAACTCTTTCGCACCTTTTTCCAAAAAGCAGTAGATCCTATGCCTAGTTTCTTTTATTCAACACATAGACAAAAGGTTGGTTAACTCATCATTGGGTCAGTCTCTGACAACTGTATCCGAGTTGCCTAAGGCAGACTTTCTGTCTAAATATATGTGTTGAACCAGTCCACTCGCTGCTTAACATTTATTTAAGACCAAGTTAGTATTTGTCAAGGCAAACCATATGATTATTTGATTTTTGGGGTTTATTTGAGCCTTATTTGCTTGTTTGTTCTTCCCTTTATTTGATACTTGTTTTGAATGTCAAACTAGAATTTTAACCTTTAAACTCCACAAAGGCCTCCATCCCTTGCTTTCCCTTTAGGATTAGAAGTCCTAATACCCCGGGACTGATAGGATTGGGACGGGTAGTAGCATGCGATAAGTGAACGATATCGTTCCGTGCTTTAATACCTTAATGGGGTGGGAAGGGTAGACATGGAGATGATGATTACACGATAATACTATGTGTACAATTGGGTACCAGTGTTGTGCGAATGATCCATGTACTTTATAAACCTAGGACTCCCCTCGCCTTTTATTATTTTTTCAGAACTTTAAAAGCTTTTGCACTTTCAACTTCTGCTTCTCTCACAATTTTTGGTTTTCTTGCACTAATTGCTTGACTTTTTCCCTCTACTAGCATATTTCTTTTACCACCAAACTGCTCCCTTTCTGAATTTCAGCACTTCTTTTAACCCTTTTATGCCTCTTATTTCGTACTTTCAATACTTGCTCGTTTGTTTGTTTGTTTGTTTGTTTGTATTTGAAGTCACAATTGTAGCATGGCCGGGAACCATATTAGTGGATCTTGAGGGGTGCCTAACACCTTCCCCTCGAGATAATTTCAAGCCTTTACCCAAAACTCTGGTCTGACTCTTTAATTCTTCTAAAAGTGTCCTAATGCACTATAATCATTAGGTGGCGACTCTCCAAACTCCAAAAAACCCAATCCCCAAACGGGATAAGAGTTGTCTTTCCCGAATGTCGTGAACCCGATTCTGCTTTAGGAAAAAGGGGGCATCGACAATGACTTGTACGCATTGTCGGAATTGAATTTCGGGAAGTTTAGAGTTGATTTGGAGAGAGAATTCTCATTTCGGAAGCTTTAAGTTGAAAGAATTGACTAAGATTTGGATTTTTGTGTAAACAACATTGAAATCAAGATTCGAAGGTTCCAGCAAGTTTGTATGATGATTTTGAAATTTGACGTATGTTCAAACTAGGTTTTGGAAGACTCGGGAATATTTCGGCGCCTATTGTGGAAATTAGTATTTTGGGAAGAATTTCATAAGTTTGGGTAGAAGTGCATTTCAGTATTATTGAAGTCCATTTAGGATTCCGAGTCTGGGAATAGCTCCATTTGGTGATTCTGGTATTGGGAGCGTGATTGGAAGTGAATACGGAGGTCCGTGGGTCATTTTAGAATCACTTGGCTAAAGATAGAAAGTTGAAGGTTTTTGGGAAGTTTGACTGAGAGTTGACTTTTTGATATCGGGGCTGGATTCCAATTTCAGAAGTTGGAGTAGGTCTGTAATGTCGTATAAGACTTGTGCGCAACATTTGAGGTCAATCGGATGTAATTTGATAGGTTTAAACATTGAAAGCAGAAGTTTGAAATCTTAAAGTTCATTAAGTTTGAATTGGAGTGCGATTCATGGTTTTAGCATTGTTTGATGTGATTTGAGGCTTCGATCAAGTCTGTGTTTTGTTTTTAGACTTGTGCGGGTGTTTGGTTTGGAGCTCCGAGGGCTCGTGTAAGATTCGGTATAGCTTCAGAGTGATTTGCTAAGAAATAAGATTGCTGGTACTGGTATGATCGCAATTGCGATGTTTTGATCGCAAATGCGATCATCGCATTTGCAAAATTCCGTTCGCATTTGTGAACCTGGGCACCTGTGGGATCGTTTGCATTTGCGACATTTGAGTCGCTTTTGCGAGGCCTGAAGGGTTCGCATTTGCGAAACCCTTATCGCATTTGCGAAACGGGCCACTCCAGTCGGGGGTCGCATTTGCGCTAGAATTTTCACATTCACGAAGCTCGCATTTGTGACCTTTTTGTCTCAAATACGACGTTGACAGGGGAGCAGGCTTCGCAATTTCGAAGCTTTTGTCGCAATTGTAGTTCGCATTTGCGAACCTGATGTCGTAAATACGACATCAGAGGCCTGGACACAGCTTTTAAAAACAGGACTTAGGCTATTTATTTCTTTTTATCTCTACACTTGGGCGAATTGGGAGCTTTTAAAGAGGAGATTTCAACCTAGCATTGTGAGGTAAGTTATTTCTACTTAATGTGAGTTTAATACTTGATTTTTGGGTATATTAACACACAAAAATTAGTGAAAATTTACGGGATTTGAGTAAAACCTAGAGTTTTCATAAAAACACGATTTAACCGTGAAATATGTTAGGGAATGGAGTAAAAATCATATATTCTTGATCCTTAGGTTATGGATAACAACTTTCTTCAAAAAATTTCGGAAAATCCGGGCACGTGAGTACGGGGATAAATATTAGGAACCTTGCATTTAGGTTTGGAAAATTGGTTTAATAATTAGAATATGAACTTGCGAGCATATATTGACTAGTTCTTACCCCATTTGAATAGTTTTGGATCATTTGGGTCCAATTTGGAGGTTTGAGCGTGTTCTTGAATTGAAATATAAGCTTCGAAGCGAAGAGAGTCTTCTTTCTAACCTTGTGAGAGGGAATTGTCCCCATAGGAGAATTAATTGAATATGTGTTGCTAATTGTGGGGTGTGACGACCCGACCAGTCGTCTCATGAGTTACCGCTCCGTTTTCCCCATATTTGCTTCTTTATGCTTCATTATCCATGTTTCATGTGATCAAGTTGATTAGTTCGCGTTCGGAGAGGATTTGGTAAGAAAGGAGACACTTAGTCTCTTTTAAGAAGGCTTAAGTTGAAAAAGTCAATCGGATGTTGAATTATGTGTTAGAGGGTTCAGATGTGAGTTCCGATGGTTCAGTTAGCTTCGGGAGGTTATTTTTGACTTAGGAGCGTGATCGAAATTTGTTTTGGAGGTCTGGAATAGAATTAGGCTTGAATTGGTGAAGTTGATATTTTGGCGATTTCTGGTTGGTAGGTGAGACTTTGATCCGAGGGTCAGAATGAAATTTCGAGAATATCTGTATTTTCGTTATGTCATTTGGGATTTGTGTGCAAAATTTAGGGTCATTCGGACGAGGTTTGATAGACTTTTTGATCGAATTCGAAATTTGGAAGTTTTGGAATTCTTAGGATTGAATCCGAGGGTGAAATGATGTTTTTATGTTGTTTTTAGTGTTCCGAAGTTTGGAACAAGTTTTAATGATATTATGGGGCGTGTTGGCATGTTGGGTCGGGGTCCCATGAGGCTCGGATAAGTTTTGGAAGAGTTTTTGAAAGATTTTTACCGTTTTGAGCATAAGCATGTAATGATTAAAAGGGCCATTTTTAGTTCTAGAGATCGAAATTTGATTTCGAGACTTCCAGAATTTAAATAATGAATTATAGGAGTGATCTGGAAATTTTAGTCTAATTTCATCAAGTCGCGATTGGGTTTTTGACGTGAAACATGAGTTAATTATTTAACGAGCGAAATGGATATCGCACTGAGCAAACGAGCTCCGAATTGAGTTTCCATTAAAGGACTATGTTCGTATCATTATTTGTGATTCATAGGAAGAAGAATCATCAAATTTCGAGTTCGTATGATGGAGTTAGAGTCATTTTAGTGAAATTAAAGACTGTTGGTGCATCAGATCTGGTATGCAGCTTTTAGCGACCAGATTGCACCTTTTAGCGACGGAAAATAAGCCTTTAGCGACCAGAATTGGATTTATTAAAGCTGTTGTGTTTTTTGTTTGCTGATTTTCATGTTTTTCTTGTGAAAGAACACGGCTTGGGGCAATTTTTGAGCAAGAAATCATGGGAAATCTTGAGGTAAGTCACTTGTGACCATTTCTACTACATAATATTGAATTATCATCGAATAATCCGACTAGATTACATGTTTTTGAGGTGTAAATTGGGAATTTGGGACTAGGGATTTGAAAATAAGATTTGATGATTTGGAGGCCGAATTGTTGTCGGATTTTTGGTAAAATTTGTATGGTTGGACTCGTGGTTGGATGTGGTTTTATATTTTGTAACTTTTTCCGGGTTCCGAGACATGGGCCCATGGGCAAATTTTGAGTGCAATTTCGGATTTTTAATAGAAAATGTAGAATTTCATATCGAATTAATTCCTATAATTTTTATTAACTGAATTGAATTATTGTGGCTAGGTTCGAGGCATTCGGAGGTCGATTTTGAGAGACAAAGGCATTGGGGAGTAGGATTTTGCTCGGATTGAGGTGAGTAATGATTGTAAATGATATTCTGAGGGTTTGAAACCCCAGATTGCACATTGTAGTGCTATGTTGAGGTGACTTGCACGGCGGATAGTGAGCGTGGGGTAGAGCACCATTGGGGATTGTGACTTAGTCCGTCCCGATTGATGAATTTACTGCGTATTTGACTGAAATTTACTTGTTATCATCGTGATTTGGGCTGATTGCCATATTTGGGCTTCGTGCCAACTATTTGAATCCTCTGGGGATTATTATTACTGTTTCCTCAATGTTTTGACTTATTACTTGAACTCAGTCATGCTGTTTCTCCACTATTTTACAACTCAGCCACTTTTACTCAGATTTGAGACTTAAATGATAATTTGGGCTGAGAACTACTGTTTTACTAATGCCCGAGGGGCTTGTGATGATATTCTAACTGAGTGTGGTCGAGGGCCAGATGTGAGGATACACTGAGTGATCTGAGGCTGAGGGCCTGGATGTGAGGGTTTTATATTATAGATTGGGATGTATGCCGCATCAATACTTATATGGATCGGGCTATACGCCGCAACGATATATATATATTGGATCGGGCTGCGCGCCACAGCGATATAGCGCTTGGGTTGTAGGAGCCCCTCTGGAGTCTGCACACCCCACTATCAGAAAATGGGCCTATGGGAACGAAATTTTTTGCAACGGTTCATAAACCGTTGCCATAGAGCTCTTATGGTAACGGTTTAAACCATTCCAATAAGTTATAGGTACATTCGGCACACTTCAGTCATAAAAATGTTGCCCTTGTGTAGAAACCGTTCCCATAGATATTTTTTTTGCAACGTTTCTTGTGACCGTTCCTATAGACTAATCTATTGCAACGGATCTGGGAAAAAAATCAATGGGAACGGTTATTAATCCCTCTTAATTATTTCCCCCCAAAATTTTCATGTAACCCGCCAAACCCCCAAATTATTTACATTATACTTTTTTTAATCTGTATTTTTTATTTAATTAAAAGTATAAGGGTCTCTAGTGAGTTATAATTAATTAAAACTATAACATAAAACATAAGCGTCTCTCTCAAGCTCTCTGCCAGTACAAACCCAAGCTCTCTGCCAAACCTCGCCACCGCCGGTAACACCTACGCCGGTGACAGTCCCACGCCGGCGACAGTCCCACGCCGGCGACAGTCCCTCTGCCAACCTCCGTTAAACGCACCATATCTCAGCAAATAATTTTCAACCGTGCCCTAATTCGCACCATAAACAACCAGCTCCTTCAAACAATTCGAATCCAATAAGTTTAGCTTTATTTCTCGATTAAGCTCGGCTAACATGTCAAGTTCCACAGACCCTAATTAAAGGTTTTTGCTCGATTCTTATAAATTTCTGATTTATTTTGCATGCTCTTTGTTTACTGATTTTGCAATTTCTCAATAGTTGAGCCTTAATTCGCCTATTTCATTCCTCATTGAAGAAGAATTTGCCGCTGGGTAGCTGTGGAATAGATATCATCGTAAGTTCCTTTACTGGTGGATTAATTAATTTCAATTTTATTTTTTGGGGTATTTGAGCGATGTAATGTTATTGATTGGAAATACACAATCTTTATTGTTCTGTGATCTTTTTTCTGGGGGAATATTGTGCTGATAATGATTGTCCCCTCCATATTTAACCCATCTGAAGTTTCTGCTTTTTATGCTACTGAATTAGCTTTATCTGTATAATGGTAATTGTTTGTGATCTTGTTTAGCGCCAATTTTTAAGTGTCATCCCAGATTCAAGATTTGCTCATAATAGGTTCTTGTTCTGAGTATAAGATGTGGGAATAGTGCTGGCAATACATCATCTTCTCCTATGTTAATTGAATTTTTGGCACCAGATGACGACCAGTTCCTATTTTCCTGTATTTGTTTCCTTATAAATAGACTTGGGAGGCGTCAGATTCGTGCATCGAAATCCTGTATTTGTTTTGTTATACAACAGTCCATCTACAAACCTAAAATGGGTAAAATAGAGAACAAAATTAACTTTTTAACGTAAGAAAATTGTCATTTTACAGAATAGATCAAAGTAAACTTTACCTGCTTCCCTGCAAACCAAACTCTATAGGGTACAGTTGTGTTAAGCCCCATCCATTTTTCTAGTTGATGTACAACAGTGCGGCTTCCAGTCAATGGAATAACAGAATCTTGATCCCCGCTATTTTCAAGAATTACACGTTACTAAAATATGATCCCTTACGTTATTGCAACCTGACAGATGATCCCTTACGTTTGATTCTTCAAGGAATATTTTCATTTTCTTGAAAATATTATGGTCACTAAGAATCTTAAGTATCATTCATTATTCACTACCAAGTCCATGCCTTTGGTGGTTAATTATTGATTTGCTCTTTCTAAAATTAGCTTGAATGTAAATAGCTTCTCCTCTGTCAACTACTGACACTTTGTTTTGCTGGCTTGGAGCATAGAAAGAAGAAAGAGACCATTTTCTTTTAATATCTTGTGTAAACTTTCTTAATTTGCAGACATGGCTATTTTGTTTCTTGAACTAAATGTATGGTATGAGTATCAAATTGAAGTGATGAGAATGTACACAAACATACGTACAATGAGCAGTTGAAGTTTGCCGCTGTTTGTGGTAAAGTTGAGTAAATTGATAGCTGAAATTGTCCTATTCTTTGTTGTACTTCTTATTTGCTTGTACTTTTCGATGTGTTCTTTACTGGTTTGGTAGAACTGGTTCATAACTATTGAGAGTTTTGAAGTTTGGTTAACATCTGTTGTTTGCATCTGAGTTTTGAGGTAAGATTCTTGAGATTGGACTGGTCTTGAGGTGAATGGAAACTAAAGTTTTATACCAGTTTGAGGAAGCTGTTGATTGCTACTAGTTTCTGTTCACTTTAGAGCTTAATTCTAGGTAGATTTCCATTGAAATCCTTATAATTTGAGGTTCTGCAGTTTCAGATAAGTTCCTGCACTGTTCACCAGAAATTTCAGTTTGTATAGCCAGCAGGAGTAGCCACCTCAGCCTTTTGAGTGGAAAGGTAACAGTGGAAATTTCAGCCTTTCATTGTTCTGGTTTGTTGCTTTATAATATTAAAGATTTGAAGACCCTTGCCTTTTCTTGACAGTTTCTACGTGTATCAAAGTTAGAAAGCGAGCTTATTATAATCTAGTTCACTATATATAGAAAGCTCCCTTTACCTGAAAAAAGTGTGAAGTATTTTGTCATTTCAGTAATATTTTAAAGCTCCTTGTTGTTGTGATGTTGCCGATTTGATTTTTGGTACCGGGATATGTTTCAATAACAAAGTTTGAATTTTTATACTTTTGAGTGGTCATAACTGTATCACCAGTATATGTGATAAGTATTTGGTTTATCTCATTTTGCAGAAACCCAGAACGAGTATAGTAAGTTTTGCTTCTTGTTGATGAGTGCATTTACCTCAGCTAGTGTATGGCAAATTCGGTTCACTTTCTTATATGCGAGTTTTATAATCATTGATATTGCTTGAATTTAGTGTATAAACTCTTAGTGGGTATCTACATGTATTGTTACTATTTGATAAAAATAGGCTGAGGTGAGAAAGGTTTTTATCCCCATGCTTTACAGAGGGAATATTACTTGTTATCTGCTGGCAGGCATTATGTTAAGAATTAGCCCAAATATAGTCATCGACTTGATTTTTCTTTTCTTGAATGACTTGATGTTTCTTTCTTGTTTAAAGGCTAACCTATATTGTGTTTTCTTTTCAGAATCTGAAAAATGTTTGAATAGTCATGAATCAAAAAGGGTTCTCAAGCAAAAATAAGAAAATATCCAACCGCATTCCTGCTGGATCACTTGCATCTTTGCGAAATCAAAGGGTTTCGTCATTGACAACAAAAATAATCTTCCAAGCTACAAGATCAAATGCAATTGAAGAACGATAATCAGAAGGTGAATTACCTTCATCTTTGCGAAACCAAAAGGTTTCGTTGTTGACAACAAAAAAAGCCTTGAAAGCTCTAAGGTCAAATACAAATGAAGAATGACAATCCGAAGGTGGATCTCAATTGCAAGAACTGGTGCAGCAAGTGACACAAAATTGCACCTCTTCAGCAACACAAGGAGTACATGAACAAGTGCAACAAGCAAATATGGATTCCATCACTCCTGCATCACAGGGAGTAGCTGAACAAATTGAGGAACAAGGCAAATATATATAAATTTTAATCATAAACTTAATAAAAATAGTGACTAATGATTATCTTTGTTTTGTACTATTGCAGGCCCCTCTTCGCCAAAAAAGAAAAAGAGGTCGTACTCAAATGCCAAGAGTTCATATTAGAAAGGAGCGTAAAATAATCACTCTAAATGAGTTTAATCAACCCATTGGTCCTACTAAAGAGGTTGTAAAAGAGTTGGGTAGCTTCCTCGGCACATTGACAAGAAGTGGGACTTTTTGTCCTCTTAATGTAGTTAATTGGAGGAAACAAGGCACAAAAGATGATATGTGAAAATATATCAAGGTATGAAGATGCCAATGTCCAATAAACATGGATGATATTTCTTATTTATTACGCTAACCCAATTGTACTAAATTTGTAGGAAAAATATGACATTCCCGACGAGGCAAAAAAATGGATTTTTGAATCAGTTTGTAGTGCTTGGAGAAACTATAAGAGTCGATTGAAGGCAAGCCACTTCACAGCCTATGATAATGATGAGCTTTGAATGGAAAATAGGCCAGTAGATGTTCCGGAATCTCACTTTAAGGATCTTCTTAACTATTGGAACTTCGATCCTCACAAGGTAATTACATCCAGAATCTCTTGTCTAGTCATGTACGAGCTGCTACGCAACACCTTTTTTTGTCAGTACAAGCTACTGCAACACCTTATGCCTACTGAAATATGCCTGGAAAGTTTGTCTGAAATATTTGTTTAACTGCTACCATATCTTATGAAAGTAGAATGCTACTATAGCTGAAACAAAAAGCAAATAAAGTAACATCAAGTTATGAATAAAGTTCCTGGAGTAAAGATATGAATAAAGTAGGTGTTTAACGACAAATACAAACTATTAGCTATTTTGTTTCACCCAAAAAAAAATCTTTCTTAGAGATATGTAGTAACATAATTTTCAAAATTCAATAATGAAAAGGTATCCAATTTTCTGCCTGATAATTTGTGATGTTATTATTTCTAGTTGCTAGTCTAAGTTATTCAACAAGGTAAAACCACAACTGCACAACCATATGTTCTGTTCATAAATGTATAGAGATAATAGGTTTCACCATCTCACTTTTACTTTGTTGGCTTCCATTCATGTTAAGGAAATACTTCTTTCAGATTTCTCTTTCTTTTTCTAGAGTACAAATGAAGGTAGAGCACTATTGGGGTGAATCCATTACTGTTTTTAGTCACTACTCACTATAAAAAAACCTGCAATACAAGCTATATGGTACTTCTGCCTCATCCTATGTAGAAGCCTAGAAGAAGCTAGTAAGGCAAGGATTATATGTGATATTACTCTGCAAGTTCACATTGCTACTTGGATTTGTAGCTCTAGTCAAGTGTGAGCTATCTTGTCCTTATCAGTACTAGGGATAATCCAGGTTTCTAGCTTATGATGTGTTATTGAGTTTGTACTCTGTTGTCCTTGATGACCAGATGCCTGTGGGTTCTATAAGTGACTTGGTATTCAGCTATATTGCATCGTTAGGGAATAAGACTTTCAGAATCTTAGTAGACATATACCATTTTGAGAATACTGTCACTTTCGAAGAAATGAAACCAAGTTTGACGTGATGAATTATAGTGTAGTTGTATATTCTCGCTTTATATAAGTGTGTGCTCAAACAATGATCATTGATCAGCTGAAAGAACGGTTTAAATAGTTGATGTTTCGTGTTGGTTTTGTAATTATGTTTGTGATTCTTCTTGCGAATTATTCTTTGAGTTTAGTTTGGTAATTATGTTTGTGATAATTATGTTTGTGATCAGCTGAATCTGGTTTTGTAATTAGTTTGTTGATTTTAATAAGTTGGATTAATAAAAGAAGATCGAAAACAGTTAAATGCTTGAGTATTCTTAAACCGGATTCTGTTGAAGGGTAATAACTTTATTTTTCTTCTTTTGTAGGTGGAGTAGATCAAGAAATGGATGATGAAGACGACAAAGAACTAGACCTTACTTGAAATGAATTTTGTATTGTTATAGATCAATGTTCTAGGAATCTTTTGTTACCAACATTTTCGAAACTTATTTACTCTTTTGAAATGTACTAAACTTATGCACTCATAGGGTAGAAAATTTATTTTATGGATAATTTTATATTATTAATAGTTTCATTTTATGATGTATTTAAATTTAGTGTTATTATAATTTATTATATGTATGAATATTTATTTATAACAGGTGCTATATTTTGATTTTAACGGAACTGATACAATAGCCTACCAGAACCATTGCAATAGAACATAAATAGCGTTCCAATAGACAATGTAAATTGTTGCAATAGGTCCCATAAAATGCTCCAAACACAAATATAACCATTACTATAGCCTAAAGAAATCGTGGCTATATTCAACATAACCGTAGCAATAGCTTGCATAAGTGTTGCTTTAAATAATATGGTAACGGTTAAAAACCGTTGTATAAACAATACAGTAACGGTTTTGAATCGTTCCAATTGAAAATAATAACCGTTCCAATAGAAAAAAGGATAACCGTTGCGATAGGGTTATCTATTGTCACGGCGATTCAGACCGTTGCAAGAACCGTTCCCGTAGACCTATGGGTACGCCGGCTGATGTGATGGTCTGTAAACCGTTCCAATAGCCCTATGGCAACGGTTTTTCTATCTGTTGGAACGGTTTTCAAACCGTTACCGTAGACCAATTTTTCAGTAGTGCCCCCAGTGAGTGTAGTTGACTATATATATGGATCGGGCTGCACGCCACATCGATATATGGATCGGGCTGCACGCCGCAACGATATATGGATCGGGCTACACGCTGCAGCGGTTACTATATGATATTGTTCTAAGGGTAAGCCCGAGGGGCTGAGAGTGTTCTGAGAGTGAGCCCAAGGGGCTGGTACTGTTCTGAGATATTTCCCGAGGGGCGAACCTTTATGTGTTCATTTTTCATATTTTACTTGTCCTTTTTTCCGGTTAAACTATGGTATTTGTGCCCAAGGGGTGGATTTTCTGTGCTCATCTACACTAACTGATTTGCATTCATTTGCATAACTGTTGAAAAGTCGTTTCAAAAGAAATTTGAACTGAGCTAAGTTGTTTTAAGAGATTTTACAGCTTCATGGTTTTTGTAAATGGTTTTATACTGCTTCTATATAGCATGATGATATGCTTTACATGATTTCTTGCTGCTCAGTTGTAATTTACCTTTATTACTTATTGAGTTGGAGCACTCACTTTACTCCCTGCACCTTGTGTGCAGATGCAGGTACTTTTCTGAGCTTGGTAGCAGTTTTATTGGAGTTAGCAAGGTAGTCGTCTGGCGATCGCGGCTCTGCTTTCTTCCGTTGTATTCCTCCTCATATCACCTTATGATTTTTCCGACCATTTTGGTCTTGTGGTTTCTAGACAGTTATAGTAGATGCTCATGACTAGTGACACCCGGATGTCGGGCTGTGATTGGGTTGTACTTCCGCATTGTTATGATATTATCTGTTGTTTAAAATTATTAAATCATGTTTTAGCATGTGTTATTGTTTAATTGTCTAACTTTGAATTGGAGATGTGTCGGCTGGCCTTGTCTTCACGAGAGGCGCTATCATGACCGTGTATGGGTTTAGGGTCGTGACAAGTTGGTATCAGAGCCTAGGTTACATAGGTCTCACGAATCATGAGCAGGTTTAGTAGAGTCTCGCGGATCGGTACAGAGACGTCTGTATTTATCCTTGAGAGGCTGTAGAACCTTTAGGAAAACTTCGCATTCTTGAATTCTTATCGTGCGTCCTTGATTCAGCTTGAAAAGTAACTCTTGAAATTCCTTCCACACATTTGTATGCGCGCATGAGCGCTCAGTATCAGATGTGCCTTGAGGGCTTGTTATTCCTCGATTGAGGGGCGAGATGTTATCTCTATGAGTTGATGTTGGGCCAGTCTGGAGGACTTGAGGATAGATCTTTGCCTATAGCTTGAGCACCGAGGTGCTGATTGTGGGAACAAGTGTTTTTGAACTTATATGTTCGGTAGTGTTCCTGTTAGTGGAAGTGATGAATGTGGCTATGTGATGAGTATGTTTGTTCTGCGAGGTGTATCCATATGACTTGGAAGCGACAAGAAGGGGTTTGCTGAATGATGGCAGAACTATTAGATGTTTGAAGTCCATCTTGATTTGAGGTATAGCCCAAGTTATGGGCGTGTGAAGAATCTTTCCATGTTCCTAGTTGGGAGTGAAGTAAATCTCATGTTGCGGTGTGAGTCCAGACTCAGGAAGATCAAGTGACTGCATAATGTTTGTGACGATGGAAGGTTTAAAGAAATGTTAGTTGGAGGCAAAGCAGGTGGGTTATCTCCTGCGGAGTGTTCTAAGGTTGTGTGATCCTTATGGTGTCTATTAGAAGATCTCATTTACAAGTGAAGAATATGCGTTGAAATCTAAATCAGGTCGCCTAGAGAGTGGGCTTAACTGTTGTGTGAGTGAATGCGAGATTTGCAGAAGAGTTAAAATTTCAGATGATTTGTGTTTCCACAAGCTTATAAGGGATTCGAGTTTAATATCACTATGGTACTATGACATCAATAGAGTATAAGAGTTATGGGTTATGGTATGTGTTTTGATCTATGGCTTCGAGCCAAGTTGGGGAGTTTGCTATTGATTAAGTTGATTGACATTTAGGTGCTATATAGGTTCCAGTTTGAGGCGTGTTGGTGAGTCAATTATGGCTTATGGAGATTGAGGTCGAGGATGGCTCGAGTGAAGGAAAATTTTGACAAAGGTTATATGGTGCTTCGTATGTGTGTGAGAATCACAGGATGTCTTAAGCTGTTGTTTGTAAAAAAATGCTCAGTGCATAGAGCAGGAAAATGCTTGCTTGTATTGGGATGAGGTCATATTCTGCGGTGTCAGAGTACTAATAAGGCACGGGGGGTCCTGTTCGTTTGATCAGGCTAATTGCAGTTTAAATAGAGTAAATGACTCTCGAGAATGGTTCTAATGTGTTCAAGATTCTACAGGTGGCAATTGGGTATCTTAAAGTTGTATATGTGATTAGAAACTGAGTCTCCATTGGGAGAGGTCAAGATTTGTTTTTTTTCTATATTAATTATGGGCTTCTATATAGCACTATCAGGAAGGTGAAGGTAATGGTTCAGAATTCGTAAAATGTCTCTTCAGGGTAAACATTTCGAACGTGTGCTTGTGGGAATATTTAAAAGAGTATTCAGCGGCTTATAAGCCTTAGACATTATGGTTTCACGTTAAAGTTTGTATGGCAAGTTTCAATTAAGGATAAGGGTGTACTAACAAGGAAACAAATAAAGGTAAAAGTAATTCGGCATGGTAATGGATACGATAGGGTCTTAGTAAACTAATGATATGGTGATGCTTTACAGATGTTTTGTGGCAGTATTCTTGGGTTGGTAGCCTCCATGGAATGGTCAAGCCAGAGGAATTCCGCTTTGAAAGCTTGGTTATGTGCGAGCAGATTTGAAAGTTTTCTTGATGGTTTTTGCCATGGTTTGAGTCAGATATCTTCTACCGGTGTGAGGAACATATTGTATATTATTAACTCCTCCTAGATGGGAGCAAATAGAAGATTTCTAACAGCCCGGAATGTAATTTTCCTATAGCCCGGAAATTTTAACGATATTCTTGCATTTGCAGCATGATGGCATGATAGACGTGGTGTGTTGTACATGTTTAATATTTTATGTACGAGGTGGCAGTTCATTCTTGAAGGGAAGGTCACGAATTCTGGAAAGAATAGGCAGTTTCAGATACTTAGATTGAATGTTATAATTGCTCGGTAAAACCTAAAAAGGGTGCACATTATATTTTGGCTAACAAAAATTTATTGGTATTTCAACACTCAGTTGGTTGGTCGGCTAACAATATTCCGATTTTGCTATGTAGTGTATTTATCATGGGATGATCGTACTTGAGGGATGTGTTAGTCATTTTAGTGCTAAGGTTATGATCAGTTACGGTGATTTATGTGATTTATGAATTTGGAGACGGGGAATTCTCAAAAGCCGGGATTTTGGCATGTTTGAGGCAAGTATTCTATCTTAACTCATTGGATGCACCATTTGAGCTAATTGATGGTGATAACTATATGATGTGAGTGCGAATATATGTGAGGTTTGAACCTATGTGCAAGCACCGAGCCAATATTCATGCTCGGGAAGATGCGTAGGCTATGATATGCCTAGAGTGGGATATTGAGCTTAAAGGTATAATGTTTCTCATATTCGTAACTTTGTTGAGAGCTATCTGGACTATACTTGAGATTTCCAAGATGCTAATTTCTAGAACAAACTTGGTAATAACTAATTTTGTGTTAAATGGCCGATTTGAGCTGTGATAGCATAGTTTGCTCATGCCTACAATATAGAGTGTTATTTATGCTAGTCCAGGAGCATGGGAATCTTATTTCAATTAGCATATACATGTGTACTTGTTGGATTGCTCCTATATGATATGCTTGGACTGGAGGTATGTGACCATGCCAGGTGGATTATGTTATTGGCAACTAAGTGCTCGTGAAGTTGATGTCAATGTGAGCTATAGAAGAGCTAGTTATTATTATTCTATTTATGTATCTTGGTTCCACTGTGATTGATGAGCTTATATCATATCATTGGGATGTTACTTGCGGAACTTGAAAAGCAGCTCTCTTCTTTGAGGTATTTTCTCTTTCTGGGGTAGCCGGATGGTGCAATATTGAGGTCTACTGCTATGGCATTGTATTATGTACTTCTCCGTGGGTATGGTGATTCACTTGTGGTACTAGACATCAAATTGCACTTGGTTGATGATTTTGAGCATGGTGACTTGGGGTGTCTCATGTGAACTAGTGTCTGGATAGGGTCGCGCATGGCAGCGAAGTTATGTGGAGGTATGACCTTGCGGTTAGATTTGGGTGTTCTGTTTCTATGATGTGAGACGGGTTCTCAGCTGATGTTGTGGTGGTACTAGTGAGCTTGTGGTACAGCTCTTTCTTTTAAGCTAATTTCATGATTTGAGTAAGTTTGGATTGTGGCTTATTGGTGCACGGATTGCACAAGTCGTGGCTCTAGTTTGTATTGATGTGTCAATGTCGCTAGAGTAGTTATTTTGGATTAGATGAGATTGTTGGGATCTAGAATGAATACAAACGGATTTGATTTCAGCATGTTGGGAGGATAATATCGAGGTTCAACTCAAAAATTTGCTATGGTTTTTGCCAAAGGAGAAGTGGCTTCATGAATAGTTGATCTAAGAAATGGTTATGTCTTACTATGTGTTTTATTTATCATTTTCAGTATATGAAAGTGTTGGGATGATACTTTAGTTGATAAAAGGTTTTCTATCAGTATTCGGTTGTTGCGTGCAGCTGGTGTGATTAGAAGTTATCGCTGCAAGTGTTTGAGTCAAGTGTTATGTTATGTAATTACACCCGAGGTTGCAGATATGGGTTGTTACAGCTTGTTCGGGCTTATTCACAGTATAAATGTGGGATTTTGATCGTATGGAAGATTTCAAAAGTGGAAATGTGGTTTTATGGCTTCTGGGCTAGATTGGATTGCAAAATTTCAGTTACAATGTGTTGTCGGACCTATATGAGATAGGGTGATGTGGGATAACCCCGGGTATATGCGTGGCAAGGTTGCTGAGCGATTGTTTGGCTTTTGGGACAACTCTGGACGTTCGAGGATGAACGTTTGTTTAAGTTGGGGAGGATGTGATGACCCGGCCAGTCGTCACATGAGTTACGGCTTCGTTTCCACCATATCTGCTTCTTTATGCTTCGTTATCCATGTTTCATGTGATCAAGTTGATTAGTTTGCGTTCGGAGAGGATTTGGTAAGAAATCAGACACTTCGTCTCTTTTAAGAAGGCTTAAGTTGGAAAAATCAACCGGATATTGACTTATGTGTTAGAGGGTTCGGATGTGAGTTCCGATGGTTGGGTTAGCTTCGGGAGGTTATTTTTGACTTAGGAGCGTGATCGAAATTGGTTTTGGAGGTCTGGAATAGAATTAGGCTTGAATTGGTGAAGTTGATATTTTGGCGATTTTCGGTTGGTAGGTGAGATTTTGATCCGAGGGTTGGAATGGAATTCGGAGAATATCTATAGTTTCATTATGTCATTTGGGATTAGTGTGGAAAATTTAGTGTCATTCGGATGAGGTTTGATAGACTTTTTGATTGAATTCGAAATTTGGAAGTTTTGGAATTCTTAGGCTTGAATCCGAGGGTGATTTGATGTTTTTATATTGTTTTTAGTATTTCGAAGTTTGGAACAAGTTTTAATGATATTATGGGGCGTGTTGGCATGTTGGGTCGGGGTCCCATGAGGATCGGATAAGTTTTGGAAGAGTTTTTGGAAGATTTTTGCCGTTTTGAGCATAAGCATGTAATGATCCAAAGGTCCATTTTTAGTTCTAAAGATCGAAATTTGATTTCGAGACTTCCAGAATTTAAATAATGAACTATAGGAGTGATCTAGAAATTTTGGTCTAATTTCATCAAGTCGCGATTGGGTTTTTGACGCGAAACATGAGTTAATTGTTTAACGAGCGAAATGGATATCGCACTGAGCAAACGAGCTCCGAATTGAGTTTCGATTGAAGGACTATGTTCTTATCTGTCATGACCCCAACCCCGGTCGTGATGGCGCCCAACACAATGCTAGGCAAGCCCGACCATTCCATCACTCACAATCCCTTTTATAGAGTTTATAACCAATTAACAGGATTTAATGCCAATTAACATAAGTTTAACTCTGCAATAATAGATAAAAACAATGCGGAAACCAAGAAAATGCCAATACAAATCCCACCGATCTGGTGTCACGAGTCGTGAGCCTCTAATACAAATCTGAGTAGCAGCCTATACATAATAGAGTCTAGAATGCGGAAAATAAAGAGGATAAGGGAAGAAATCGAGTCCTGCGGATGCCATGCAGCTACCTCGATAACTCCATAAATAAGCTTAACAGCAGCGGAGAGCTCAAACTATGCCTCCGGGATACCTGTATCTGCACACATGGTGCAGGGAGTAAAGTGAGTACTCCGACTCAGTGAGTAATAGCAATAAATAATGACCGACGGTAAGAAAACTCGTAAAAACACTATGCAGTTCTATATAAAAATAGTAAGTGCATTAAACAGCAGCTAAATGAGAAA
>MU701538.1:81812-148683 GCA_026770625.1 Nicotiana glauca | reverse complement strand
ATCCATATAATATATTACTGCGGCATGCAGTCCGATCCATATAATATACTACTGCGGCGTGCAGTCCGATCCATATATGTATATATACTGCTGCGGCGTGCAGCCCGATCCGGTATATATCAAATACCCTCACTATGGGCCCTTGACCCCTCTCAGTCAATATTGACTTGGCCTCTCGGGCACACTCAGCTAAGACAGGGTTTCCAACCCCAGGTTATTCTCATTAGGATTACCAATTTCTAAAGCCGGTTCATATTATGTTTAACAATTAAGAACATGACTAAGGTTATGATTTCGACAAGTAAAGTGAGGTCAACCAGTACAAATACCCCCTTAGGGTTCTACAGATCGGCACAAGGCCCCAAACATGGCAACTAGCCCAGAATATAATGATATTAATTAAGTCTCAGTCAAAAATACAGTAGAATCATCAATCGGGATGGACCGAGTCCGAATCCCCAGCAGTAACAAACCCCACGCTCGTCATACAACATGTGTGTCATCTCAACATAGCACCACGTTGTGCAAATCCAGGGTTTCAAACCCTCAGAACACCATTTATAACCATTACTCACCTCAAGTCGGCCGAAATCTAGCTCGCTTTGCCCTTGCCTCATAAATCAACCTCCTCGAGCGTCAAATCTAATCAAAACCACAAGGAACACATTACAATAGGCTAAGGGAATACAACCCAATCGAAAAGACTCAAAAAGTATCGAAAATCACGAAGTTGGCAAAACCCGGACCCAGGCCCACTTCTCGAAAAATTATAAAATTCACATCACCGGATTCCTCATCTCGCCACGAGTCTATACATATCAAATTTACCAAAATCCGAGCTGAAACGCTCCCTCAAATCCCAAATTTTTATTTAAAAATCAAGCCCTAATTCTTCCATTTTTAATCAAGTTTCCATGAATTTAAGGGTTGATTCTTCAATAAAATGATGTTTCTAGGTCATAGGACTCACCTCCAATCGATTCCCAGTTAAAACCCTCTTAAATCCTCGTCAAAAACTCTCAAGGTTACTCAACAATGGTGGAAAATACCCCAAGCTCGCGGATGAAATGTTATTTTAAAACCCTTTCTGCCCAGGCCATTTTTCGCTTTTGCGGTCCCTCTTCCCCTTATGTGGGACCGCTTCTTCGGCTTGACTTCCGCTTCTGCGGAACCTCATTTAAAGTCCAAAAACTGCTTCTGCGGTAACCCTTCCGCTTATGCGGACCCGTCTATGCGGATACTCCTCCGCTTTTGTGGAAATGCCTAACCTTAAGCCTTTCTCACCTGCGACCTTTGCCTCCGCATCTGCGCAACCGCATCTGCAGTTTCTTTTCCGCAGATGCAAAAATACCTGATGCTGCCAAAACTTGCAATTTCTAAACTTCAAATTTCATTCTGTTAGCCATCTGAAATCACCCCGAGGCCCTCGAGACTTCAACCAAAAGTGTCAACCCATCCTATAACATCATTCAAACTTGCTCCAATCATCAAAACACTACAATTAACACCAAAACTATCAAATTACATTGGATTCAAGCTTAAGTTTCTTAAAAACTTCCGAAATGCGCATTTAATCAAAAACCCGACCAAAACACATCCGAATGATCGGAAATTTTGCACACACATCCAAAATCACCTAACGAAGCTACTGCAACTCTCGGAATTCCATTCCGACCCCCGGATCAAAATCTCACCTACAAATCGGAACTCACCAAAATACTAATTTCGCCAATTCAAGCCCAATTCTACACCGGACCTTCAAAATAAATTCCGATCGCACTCCTAAGTCACAAATCTTCCCCCGAAGCTAACCGAATCACCGAAAATCACATCCGAGCCCTCTAACCCAATAGTCAACACCTGGTTGACTTTTCCAAAACAAGCCTTCCTTAAAGAGACTAAGTGTCTCATTTTCATCTAAAACCAATCCAATTCGACTCGATCACCTCAAATACCGATAATGGAGCATAGAGAAACATAAGATGGGAAAAACGGGGTGGTAACTCACGTGAAGATAGGCTGGGTCGTCACATCCTCCCTAACTAAAACAAACGCTCGTCCTCAAGCGGGTCAAGAAACATACCTGGAACCTCAAACAGGTGAGGATATTTGCTACGCATCTCCCGCTCAATCTCCCAAGTAGCCTCCTCCATGGGCCGACCTCTCCACTGCACCTTTACTGAAGCTATATCCTTTGATCTCGACTTTCGAACCTGACGACCCAAAATAGCCACTGGCTCCACATCATAGGTCAAATCACCATCCAACCGAACAGTGCTAAAGTCTAATACATGATACGGGTCCCCAACATACTTCCGAAGCATAGATACATGAAATACTGGATGCACACTCGACAAGCTGGGTGGCAAGGCAAGCTCATAAGCCACCTCCCCAATCCTCCTAAGCACCTCAAAAGGTCCAATGAACCGCAGACTCAGCTTCCCTTTCTTCCCAAACTGCATAACACCCTTCATGGGCGAAACCTTCAGCAAGACCTTCTCACCTACCATATAGAACACATCCCGAACCTTTCGGTCCGCATAAATCTTCTAACGCGACTGTGATGTAAGAAGCCTCTCCTGAATCAGCTTTTCTTTCTCTAAGGCATCCTGAACCATCTTTGTCCCCAATAACCTAGCCTCACCGGGCTCGAACCATCCAACAGGAGATCTACATCGCCTCCCAAACAATGCCTCATACGGAGCCATCTGAATGCCCGACTGATAACTGTTGTTGTAGGCAAACTCTGCAAGCGGCAAAAACTCATCCCAAGAACCCCCAAAATCAATAACACAGCCACGCAACATGTCCTCCAATATCTAAATAGTGCACTTGGACTGCCCGTCCGTCTGAGGATGGAATGTTGGGCTCAACTCCACCTGCGTAATGTCCTTCAGAACTGAGAAGTGAACTGAGTAACCCTATCTGAGATAATAGACACTGGAACCCTATGTAATCGGATAATCTCCCAGATAAAGATCCCTGCCAGCGGCTCCGAAGAATAAGTAGTACATACTGGAATGAAGTGCGAGGACTTGGTCAGCCAATCCACAATCACCCAAATCAAATCGAACTTCTTCAAAGTCCGAGGGAGACCACTTACAAAATCCATAGTAATCCTCTCCCACTTCCACCCGGGAATAATCATCCACTGAAGTACACCGCCCGGCCTCTGATGCTCGTACTTAACCTGCTGATAGTTGAGACACCGAGCTACAAACCCCACTATATCCTTCTTTATCCTCCTCCACCAATAGTACTGCCTCAAATCCTGATACATCTTCGCGGCACCTAGATGGATGGAATACCGCGAGCTGTGGGCCTTCTCCAATATCAAATCCCGAAGCCCATCCACATTGGGCATGCAAATCTGGCACTACGCAGTTCTATATAAAAATAGTAAGTGCATTAAACAACAGCTAAATGAGAAAATTAGGTGAATATCCCTCAAACCAGTACACACCTCATTTACTTCTCTCAATGGCCGGTAGTTTAATTATACCGTTGCGGCGTGCAGCCCGATCCATATATATATATAAAAAAAATTATTGTGGCGAGCAGCCCGATCCAATATTAATAGTCGACTGTGCTCACTGGGAGTGTGCCGACCCCGGAGAGGCTCCTACAGCCCAAAAGCTATACTACTGCGGTGCGCAGTCCGATCCATATAATATATTACTGCGGTGTGTAGTCCGATCCATATAATATACTATTGTGGCATGCAGTCCGATCCATATATGTATATATACTACTGCGGCATGTAGCCTGATCTGGTATATATCAAATACCCTCACAATGGGCCCTTAACCCCTCTCAGTCAATATTGACTTGGCCTCTCGGGCACACTCAGCTAAGACAGGGTTTCCAACCCCAGGTTATTCTCATTAGGATTACCAATTTCTAAAGCGGTTCATATTATGTTTAACAGTTAAGAACATGACTAAGGGTATGATTTCGACAAGTAAAGTGAGGTCAACCAGTACAAATACCCCCTAAGGGTTCTACAGATCGGCACAAGGCCCCAAACATGGAAACTATCCCAAAATATAATGATATTAATTAAGTCTTAGTCAAAAATATAGTAGAGTCATCAATCGGGATGGGCCGATTCTGAATCCCCAGCAGTAACAAACCGCACGCTTGTTGTACAACATGTGTGTCATCTCAACATAGCACCACGTTGTGCAAATCCGGGGTTTCAAACCCTCAGAACACCATTTATAACCATTACTCACCTCAAGCCGGCCGAAATCCTTGCTCGCTTTGCCCTTGCCTCGCAAATCAACCTCCTCGAGCATTAAATCTGATCAAAACCACAAGGAACACATTACAATAGGCTAAGGGAATACAACCCAATCAAAAAGACTCGAAAAGTATCAAAAATCACGAAGTTGGCAAAACCTGAGCCCTAGGCCCACTTCTCGAAAAATTATAAAATTCACATCACCGGATTTCTCATCTCGTCACGAGTCTATACATATCAAATTTACCAAAATTCGAGCTCAAACGCTCCCTCAAATCCCAAATTTTCATTTCAAAAATCAAGCCCTAGTTCTTCTATTTTTAATCAAGTTTCCATGAATTTAAGGGTTGATTCTTCAATAAAATGATGTTTCTAGGCCATAGGACTCACCTCCAATCGATTCCTAGTCAAAACCCTCTTAAATCCTCATCAAAAACTCTCAAGGTTACTCAACAATAGTGGAAAATACCCCAAGCTTGCAGATGAAATTTTATTTTAAAACCCCTTCTGCCCAGGCTTTTTTTTGCTTCTGCGGTCCCTCTTCTGCTTATGCGGGACCTCTTCTGCGGCTTGACTTCCGCTTCTGCGGAACCTCATTTAAAGTCCAAAAACCGCTTTTGCGGTAACCCTTCCGCTTATGCGGACCCGCCTATGCGGATACTCTTCTGCTTCTGCGGAAATGCCTAACCTTAAGCCTTTCGCACCTGCGACCTTTGCCTCCACATCTGCGCAACCGCACCTATGGTTTCTTTTCCGCAGATGCGGAAATACCTGATGCTGCCAAAACCTACAATTTCTAAACTTCAAATTTCATTCCATTAGCCATCCGAAATCACCCCGAGCCCTCGGGACCTCAACCAAAAGTGCCAACCCATCCTAAAATATCATTCAAACTTGCTCCAATCATCAAAACACTACAATTAACACCAAAACCATCAAATTACATCGGATTCAAGCCTAAGTTTCTTAAAAACTTCTGAAATGCGCATTTGATAAAAAACCCGACCAAAACACCTCCGAATAATCTGAAAATTTTTTATACACATCCAAAATCACCTAACAAAGCTACTACAACTCTCAGAATTCCATTCCGACCCCCGGATCAAAATCTCACCTACCAACCGGAATTCGCCAAAATACTAATTTCGCCAATTCAATACTAATTCTACACCGGACCTTCAAAATAAATTCCGATCACACTCCTAAGTCACAAATCATCCCCCGAAGCTAACCGAATCACCGAAAATTGCATCCGATCCCTCTAACCTAATAGTCAACACCCGATTGACTTTTCCAAAATAAGCCTTCCTTAAAGAGACTAAGTGTCTCATTTCCATCTAAAACCAATCTAATTCGACTCGATCACCTAGAATACCGATAATGAAGTATAGAGAAATATAAGATAGGGAAAACGGGGTGGTAACTCACATGACGACGGGTCGGGTTGTCGCAGTATCATTATTTGTGATTCATAGGAACAAGAATCATCAAATTCCGAGTTCGTATGATGGAGTTAGAGCCATTTTAGTGAAATTAAAGACTGTTGGTGCATCAGATCTGGTATGCAGCTTTTAGAGACCAGATTAGACCTTTTAGCGTCGGGAAATAAGCCTTTAGCAACCATAATTGGATTTATTAAAGTTGTTGCATTTTTTTCTGCTGATTTTCACGTTTTTCTTGTGAAAGAACAAGGCTTGGGGCAATTTTTGAGCAATAAATCATGGGAAATCTTGAGGTAAGTCACTTGTGATCATTTATAATACATAATATTGAATTATCATCGAATAATCCGACTAGATTACGTGTTTTTGAGGTGTAAATTGGGAATTTGGGACTAGGGATTTGAAAATAAGATTTGATGATTTGGAGGCCGAATTGCTGTCGGATTTTGGTAAGATTTGTATGGTTTGACTCGTGGTTGGATGGGGTTTCATATTTTGTAACTTTTTCCGGGTTCCGAGGCATGGGCCCCATGGGCGAATTTTGAGTGCAATTTCGGATTTTTAATGAAAAATGTAGAATTTCATATGGAATTAATTCCTATAAATTTTATTAACTGAATCAAATTATTGTGGCTAGATTCGAGGCATTCGGAGGTCGATTTGAGAGACAAAGGCATTGTGGAGTAGGATTTTGCACGGATTGAGGTGAGTAATTATTATAAATGATATTCTGAGGGTTTAAAACCCGGGATTGCACATTTTAGTGCTATGTTGAGGTGACTTGCACGCCGGATAGAGAGCGTGGGGTAGAGCACCATTGGGGATTGTGACTTGGTCCGTCCCGATTGATGAATTTACTGCGTATTTGACTAAAATTTACTTGTTATCATCGTGATTTAGGCTGATTGCCATATTTGGGCTTCGTGCCAACTATTTTAATCCTTCGGGGATTATTATCACTGTTTCCTCAATGTTTTGACTTATTACTTGAACTCAGTCATGTTGTTTCTCCACTATTTTACAACTAAGCCACTTTTACTCAGATTTGAGACTTAAATAATATTTTAAATGATAATTTGGGCTGAAAACTACTATTTTACTAATGCCCGAGGGGCTTGTGATGATATTCTAACTGAGTATGGTCGAGGGCCAGGTGTGAGGATACACTGAGTGATATGAGGCCGAGGGCCTGGATATGAGGATTTTATATTATGGATCGGGCTACACGCTGCATTGATACTTATATGGATCGGGCTGCACGCCGCAGCGATATATATATATTGGATCGGGCTGCGCGCTGCAGCAATATAGCGCTTGGGCTGTAGGAGCCCCTCCGGAGTCTGCACACCCCCAGTGAGCGCAGTTGACTATATATATGGATCGGGCTGCAAGCCGCAGTGATATATGGATCAGGCTGCATGCCGCAACGGTTACTATATGATATTGTTCTAAGGGTGAGCCCGAGAGGCTGAGAGTGTTTTGAAAGTGAGCCCGAGGGGCTGATACTATTCTGAGAGTGAGCCCGAGGGGATGGTACTATTCTGAGATATTGCCCGAGGGGCAAACCTTTATGTGTTCATTTTTCATATTTTACTTGTCCTTTTTTCGGTTAAACTATGGTATTTGTGCCCGAGGGGCGGATTTTCTGTGCTCACCTGCACTAACTGATTTGCATTCATTTGCATAACTATTGAAAAGTCGTTTCAAAAGAAATTTGAACTGAGCTAAGATGTTTTAAGATATTTCACAGCTTCATGGTTTTTTTTAAATGGTTTTATACTGCTTCTATATAGCATGTGGATATGCTTTACGTGATTTCTTGCTGTTCAGTTGTTATTTACCTTTATTACTCACTGAGTTAGAGTACTCACTTTACTCCCTGCACCTTGTGTGCAGATGCAGGTATTTTTTTTGAGCTTGGTAGCAGTTTTATTAGAGTTAGCAAGGTAGTCGACTGGCGATCGCGACTCTGTTTTCTTCCGTTGTATTCCTCCTTATATCACCTTATGATTTTTCTGACCATTTCGGTCTTGTGATGTCTAGACAGTTATAGTAGATTCTCATGACTAGTGACACCCCGATGTTGGGCTGTGTTTGGGTTGTACTTCCGCATTGTTATGATATTATCTGTTGTTTAAAATTATTAAATCATGTTTTAGCATGTGTTATTGTTGTTTAATTGTCTAACTTTGAATTGGAGATGTGTCGGCTGGCCTTGTCTTCACGAGAGGTGCCATCACGATCGGTATGGGTTTAGGGTCGTGACATGGGGGCTACGTACGCACGAGGTGACGAGAGTCCGTGCGTAGCTACTATTATGCTTATGTCCGGGTATTCTAGGACCCAAAAACATGCTTACTTGTAATCAATGCAACCTTATTAATAGTTTAAATTGCCTAAATCATATCGAAGTGGCAAACAATTTTCTAAAAGAGTAAAACTTCATTTTCATGGCTTGTAAAAAAGGAAAATTTACACCTCCTTGAATAATTCTCTCCTCGATGAATGACTTGAATGACTGTTTGAGTCTGTGCTTCTATTTGTACCTGCGTCGTATGTAGGATTTGCGAGAAGGGTGATTGTTTATTTATGTTTGACCGCGTCGTATGTATGATTCACGAGCGGGGTAATAGATGCATCTATGGTTCGCACCATTCGACCCTCTGGCAGTGCACAGTTTAAATATTGTTGGATCGGGCCATACGTCTTCGGCATGATTTTCGCATACTTGTACTGCTTGCCTTAAAATTTATTGAAGTGATATTGTTTCTTCCTGGTTTGAAAATAAATGTATAAATGATGAAAATGGATTTGGGAATTTCTTATAAGAGAAGGAATTACTTACTTGCTTCACTTTATTGAATTACAATCATGCTTATATAAATCCTCAATTTGCTACATTATCGATTTATCATTATTGAACCACTAGTAAGTGCCTCGACCTCTCGTCTCTACTTCTTCGAGATTAGGCCAGATACTTACTGAGTACACGTTATTTTAGTACTCATGCTACACTTGTTGTGCATTTTATTGCACATGTACAGGTATTTCTAGCGGCCTACTGGGCGTAGCAGCATGATGATATGGAGACTAGGTGAGCTGCATTTCTCGAGGTCGAACTCTTCTTTTTGGCGACGGCCCTTGGCCTTATGGGTGTTATTTCGAGATTTCATCAAAATTTTAACCCATCATTGTTCGATCGAGTTCGAACTCTTCTTTTTGGCGACAGCCCTTGTCCTAGTGGGTGTTATTTCGAGCTTTCGTTGAAATGTTAACCCGTCGTCGTTCGGTCGAGGTCGAACTCTTCTTTTTTGGCGATGGCCCTTGGCCTTATGGGTGTTATTTTGAGCTTCCGTCAAAATGTTAACCCGTCGTTAGTCCCAATTATTTTTGGAGAGTTTCGGGGTGGCCTGTGCGGGAGTCCCGGTGTGAGCGCGTGATTTTTGCCCTATGTGAATTACTCCCATAAATTCAAGAAAGATAATTTTTTTTCATTATATGTAATTTCGTAGATTTTCGTAGCTTTTATTCGTTAATTGCTTGCATTTGTCTGCACATGTTTAATTTGTTTAAATCATAAAAATACCAAAAAATATGTTACATTTGCATTTAGGATTCAATTTTATATTTTTAGATTAATTAGCAAATTAGTGTTTCCTAAAAATTGGAAAAATCACCAAAAATAACTCATTTTTTTAATTTTGAGTTTCAAATTTTGTAGTTTTTCTTTTAATTTGAGTTTCAATTAATTGTGGTAATTGTTACTTAGAGTAATCAGCTTAATTTAGTATAATTTGGGGTTAGAATTTAGTTTAGGTTTTATTTTAATTTTGAAAAAAGAAAAGAATTTGAATAAATTGAAAGAAAAGGAAATGAAAAGCATGATCTTTGGGCCACTTTAATTTTATTTTACCCAAGCCCAAATCAATTTCACCCACTACTTAGCAAAACCCAACCAAACTAGCCCAAAATCACCCGCCCTAGCCCACACCCCTTACCCAGCCCAAATCGGACCAATTTCTGACCCGCCTCATTTCCCCCATCTAAAACCTAACCTATCTCTAACAAAACAACATATCTGACCAAATATAGAAAGACGACGCCCATCTCCCATGCCCGATTCTGCCTCGTTTCAACTCGCCAAATTGCACCCCAAATCGGGCGCTTCAACTCGCAGGGTCTGCTGGTCTCTCCTTGCTTCTCTCTCCAATGTGGCTTAAACATTTCTGATAGATTCCCTTTTCCCTCATAATGGAATCTGAACTAATATACGTGGCTCAAAATAAGGAAAAATGGGGAGCGTTAGATTGGATTTGAACTAATATACTCCCTCCATTTATCCCTCTTTCATAAAAAATAGGGTGAGAAATCTATTTTGGGAGGAGGATTTTCGTTTTGGAGATTTCTTGGAGAGGAAGGGGAGAAGGTTCGAGAGCACCTGAGGTCCTATATAAGAGAGATAATTTTTTTTCAGAGGTAGGAGATTTTTCGGAGAGGAAATTTTTTTGCAGAGTAAAGAAAATATAGAGTTTTAGTTTTGATTTTGGAATCTTTTTTTCTTCTGATTTTTAGGGATAAAGAAAAAAAACAAATTTTTTTTTGTTTATCTTTGATCCATTCTGCTCAAATGCGAAAATAAATTCTATTATTGGACCTTCTCGTGACATGATTATAATTTCTAAAAATAAAATTGGAGTATGCGTTCGCGCAACTTCGGCCAAATTTGCTTAATAATAATACAACATTATTAATTGTGGACAGGTCCGCGTGAGATGATTTTTGACGCGCCAAACAAATAGGTACACGTACGCGTGACCCGTTTCAAGATAATTTCTTAATAAAAAGCGGTAAGAGGTAAAAGAACATAGGCTTTTAAATAAGTAATTAGACAATTTAGTAAGCCAAGTATGATCAAAATAACCGTGCTAGAATCACAAAACTCGGGAATGCCTAACACCTTCTCATGGGTTAACAGAATTCCTTACCCGAATTTCTTCGCAGACCGTAATTATAGTCAAATTTCTCGATTCGGAATTTTAAACCGGTGACTTGGGACACCATAATTATCCCAAGTGGCAACTCTAATTTCTAATGATTAATCCCGTTTCGATAGTCACTTAAATTGGAAAAAACTCCTTATATACCCTTCCAGGGTAATAAAAAGGAGGTGTGACAGCTCTGGCAACTATGCTGAGGATAGAAGAACCCAGAATCTCTGGTTCAGGGTTCAAGAATTCGAGCTTGTTTTATGATTTTTACTTAGCTTTATTTATTGTTATATTACTGTATTTTGTGAACCTTTGTGCTAAAGGCTATTTGTTTATTGCTTTAATATTATTTGAATTGTATATAACTGTCTTCTTACTCCATCCTTTTGAGTCTTCTAAAATTTGGTGCACACATACGCATGACCCACTTTCTGTTAGAAGTCAAACCAAATAGAATAAGGCTGGGCAAGCAACAAGGCTGGGTAGACTTCAGTGCTCCCGGCATGTCGCTCCCTCTTCGGCCTCAGTTGTCCGCTCGGGTACCCCAAGTCTAGACCAAAACGTCAAGATTTAAACCTAGAAAAACACAGCTTCATGTCAGATCCCTAGTAGGAGCGCTTTCTTGCATCATGAGCATTTGACTTAGGGGACCCAACGCAGGGGTTGGGTCCGTCTAGGATAGGTGCACCCAAAATAACAGACCATCTTGGTGCATCCTACGTGCTACATGTTGCATTTCTTCAAGGGTAAAAGGGTCATTTGGCGTACCAATGATAGTTGAGGGCAAAAGAAAAAAAAAAGAAAAAGGAAAAGAATAAAAGAGAGGTTGAAATGTGAAGACAAAGCGAGTAGGGCTCAATTATGTTTTCTGTCACATTTTTGTTAAGGAAAAAAAGAGCTTGAAAAAAAAAGAATTTGCACTTTTTATCATTTTCTGAAAAATCAAAAAATCAGAAAAGGGGGAAAAGAAAATCCAAAAAGATTTTACATGTTTCATCATTTTTCGAAAAAAATAATGTGTTTCCTATAAATTATTTATTTTTTAATTCTCGCCCGTATCCAATCTGTTTGAACTACGCATATCCGATTCTTGTCTTTCGGGACGTGATACATAGGCAACCCACGTAGGGTCTGGTCTTCTTAGTGAGTTTAGGTTCTTGGCTTCGCGGGGTCTTAGCCAAATCTTGCATTTTTAGCCACATAGGTTAATTTTAGAAAAAATAATCACAATCATGTCTTGCATTTTTCCAACGGGATGGGTTATTGTCTAACCTAGTAGGTCTTTGACTTTATTTGGTCTTAATTTTCTCATATAGGTGTGGATCTACTTACCGGAGTTTGGTCATGACAGACACCCCGGGACCATCCAATCAGGATCAGGAGTTGCTTAAGAAGATGTTTTAGTTTATTTTTTATGTTTTGAGTCTGTTTTTTTTATTATGTCATTTTTTTTACCTTCTAGTTTTGTACAGTAATGTCGAGTCTTTCGTTATTGTATTTCTACTTTGTATTGCAAAAAGTGTGATGTAACTTAAAAATCCAAAAAAAAAGAGGTTTTGCATTTTTATAGTTCCGTTAGAAGTTCTTTGGAATACTAATTCTAGGAATATGAAAATAAAAATCATTTGATGTAGTTTTCCTTTATTGAATTAATATCTAGAAAAAAAAATTATTTTTATATTTCCTTTAAGTATGTTGGGACTAAAAATTTCAAAAAAAAAAAGAATTTTCTTTTAGTGCCTCTTTAAAGAGTTTTCTTTAAGGTATTAATTTCAAAATTTTAAAAAAAAATTATTTTGAGGTTCTTCTTTGGGAAATTAATGAAAAATAAAAAAAATATTATATTTTTCTTTGGTTTATTGTTTAGATTTCCTTCCTAAAAAAATCAAAAAATATTTTTCTCTTGTAGGGTTTTTTTCTTAATAATTTTTCATAGAGTGTTTGTTTCAAAAAGAAAAAGAAAAGAAAAAATACGCTCAAGTTTAGAATAGGTTATAGAACATTAAGTCTATAAAATTTAAAAAAAAAAAAGGTTTTGCTTCTTTTATTTTTCTTTTCTCATTTTAAGGTAATAAAAGTAAAAAAAGAAAAGAAAAAAAAAGAAAAGAGAATGTCAGTTTGTTCACTTTATTCCCCATCTTCCAGAACTACGCAAAGATCTGATTCATGCGGGGTCATAATACATAGTCAACCTACATAGGGTTCGATCGAATCATTTTTTTATTAAAAGGAAAAGGAAAAAAGGCAAAAAAAAAAAGAAAAAAAAAGGAAAAAGAGAGATGAAATCATGGGATGTGAGAAATGAGAGAAAAGAAAAGAGCGATAATTAGAAAAAAAAGAGGAAGGAAAATGAGCAAGCACGTGCTAGAAAAGGAAAGAAAAGAGAGGATTGAAATGAACAAATTGGGATGATGTCAATGACCTTTGTACCCTCGAAGTCATTCTAGAACCGATAACTGTGGCTAGGTGCATTGCACATAAAGTAAGATTATCATATATTAAATTCCCTAACGCTAACGAGATGTAACGACCCCAGTTCGCCCTCCGTGAACTATAGTGACGGCACCTAGTCCCTACTACTAGATAAGCCTAACAATGAGGAAATAATCTATACTTGCGGAATTAAATAGACAAAAGTCAAAATAACTGAATGGAACAATATATAAATACCGCTTGGTATATAAACACAACTTCAAATTCTGATACACTATCCATAAATCCGGAAACTCGTGGATCCACAAGCTAAGAAAGTACTACATAGCTCTAATCTCCAGAATGTCTAACAAGAACAGAAATACAGAAGTACCAATAATAAACACAGGAATAGAAAGAGACTCCTTGGTCTGCGGTCGCGGCAGATATGCCTCAAAGTTACTAGAGCAGTCGCCTCGCCTCAGAGGTGATAGGTCTGAATATAAGTACCTGGATCTGCACATGAAAAACATACACAGAAAGGGCATGAGTACACCACAGCAGTACTCAGTAAGTGCCAAGCCTAACCTCGGTTGGGTAGTGACGAGGAAAGTCAGGGCCCTACTGAGATAAAATACAAGGTATAATCCAATAGTGTAAAAGAAGCAGTATAAGTAAGTGCGAACATCAGTAATATAGAACAGTGTAAAGAGAACATCAACAAGTTCACAGGACAATGAAAATACAATGTAAACACTGGAGGAAAAACAACTCAGTACTAATAACACCAACCGGGGATCTCCAGGATACCGTCCTGAGTCCCATTTATATTTCATATGTCTAGTAGATCTCCCAGGATACCGTCCTGTAGTCTAACTACCATCTGTCCAGTGGATCTCCCGGGATACTGTCCCGTAGTCCAACTATCAATGTACAGCGGATCTCCCGGGAATCTAACCCATAGTCCAAAATATAAATACCTAGTACTGGGGGAATCTACCGGGTGCATTCCCGTAGTGCCATATAACTATGCAGATGGATCTCCCGGGAATCGAACCCGTAGTCCAAAATATAAATATGTAGGGGGATCTCCCGGGAATCGAACCCGTAGTCCCAAAGAAAACAAACAATGGGGGGAGCTCCCGGGAATCAAACTCGTAGTCTCAATGTAAATGGGCAACAAAATAATAGAGACACTCAGAAAATTATCAACTTCACAATAAGGCAAACAAGTAGTCTAGCCTAGCCTACTGCACAGAATCCAAATAAGGCATGTTGAGCAAGTAAGTCAATTAAGTCAAGTAGACATGCTTCCCTAGGTTAACAACAGACTTAAATTCCAAGCATTTCAAACAAGAAAGGGAAATACAATTTAAGGTTATTTTAATGAAAATAGGATTTTCAACAATTAGCACGAGTACGCACTCGTCACCTCACGTACAGGCCATTTCAGTTACCACAATATCAATCCTAAGGGGAAGTCCCCCACATAAGGTTGGACAAGCCACTTACCTCAAACAAGTGCAAGTCAACCCGAAACGACGCTTTTGCCACGAGTATCCGACTCCAAATGGCCAAAATCTATTCAATTAAATTGCATATTATAAATAATACTTTAAGAAATTGATTCTACAATTAAATTCTAAGCTAATACGCGAAATTATGTAAAATAACCAAAATGCCCCTCGGGCCCACGTCTCGGAATCAGGTAAAATTTATATTTTCAGAAACCTCGCACTATCACGAGTCTAACCATGCAAAAATTGTACAAATCCCATAACATTTTGACCATCAAATCCGTGATTCTATCCAGGAGGGTTTCTAGACTTTTCCAACAAAATTCATGGATTAAATGCTAAAACTAGTAATAGATTCTAGTAATCTATCCAAAATTAAGTCAAGAACACTTACCCCGTTCTTCTCTCTGAAAATCTCCCAAAAATTGCCTCTCCCCGAGCTCCAAATCGTCAAAAATGGAAAATGGGACAAAGTCCATTTTCAGAACTTAAAAACATTCTGCCCAGCACTCCCACATCTGCGGTCCCGCTTCTGCAGAACCAAGGTTGCATCTGCGGCATTTTCTCAAGGGTCGATTTCCGCATCTGTGGTCCTAAAATCGCAGATGTCATACCGCTTTTGCGGAAATTATTTTGCATTTGTGGAAACTGCTGGCCTCCCTCAAATCCTGTTTCTGTGGTGCCTTAGCCGCATCTGTGGTCCCAAAATCGCAGATGCAAAAATACCAGAAGCAGCAGAAAAACCAGCAGCTGTTACACTTTCTCAACTCCCCGTTAACCATTCGAAATCATTCCGAGGCCACCGGGACTTCAACAAACCATGACAACCAATCCCAAAACATCGTTCAAACTTGATCTAATCTTCGGGATGCTACAAACAATATTAAAACACCCATTCTTCATCGAATTCAAGCCTAAGAATTTTAGAAACTCTAAAAATACGATTTCGATCAAAAAGTATATCAAACCTCGTCCAGATGACCTGAAATTTTGCACACACATCCCTATTGACATAATGGAGCTACTGCAACTTTTAGGATTTCATTCCAGCCCTCGGATCAAAATCTCGCTATCGGACCGGAAACTTTAAAAAATCAACTTTCGGCATTTCAAGCCTAAATTAGCTAAGGACCTCCAAAACACAATCAGTTCACGCACCTAAGCCTGAAATCACCTAATGGAGCTAACGGAACCATCAGATTTCAATTCCGAGACCGTCTTCACATTGTTCCGACTATGGTCAAATTTCTAAGACTTAAGTTCTTATTTAGGGACTAAGTGTCCCAAAACTCTTCGAAATTCAAAACCGAGCACCCCGGCAATTAAAATAACAAAAATAAGCTTAGGGAAAACAGTTAATAGGGGATCGGGGCGTAGTTCCAAAAACGACCGTCCAGGTCGTTACATCCTCCTACACTTAAACATTTGTTCGTCCTCGAACGAGCATAAAGATGTACCTGGAGTAGTGAAAATATGAGGGTAGCGGCTGTGCATATCCTGCTCGGTCTCCCAGGTTGCCTCCTCGACCGGTTGGCCTCGCCACTGAACCTTCATTGATGCAATGTTCTTTGACCTCAGCTTTCTAACTTGTCTGTCCAATATTGCTACTGGCTCTTCAACATAGGATAGGTCCTTGTCCAGCTGGACTGAACTGAAGTCCAACATATGAGACGGGTCACCGTGATACCTCCGGAGCATCGAAACATGAATTACCGGATGAAATCCTGCCAAGCTGGGAGGTAAGGCAAGCTCATAAGCAACTTCCCTAACTCGCCTCAATATCTCAAAAGGGCCAATAAACCTCGGAATCAGCTTCCCTTTCTTTCCAAATCTAATAATGCCTTTCATAGGCGAAACCCGAAGCAGAACCTACTCCCCAACCATATAGGAAACATCGCGAACCTTCCGATCCGCATAACTCTTCTGTCTGGACTGGGCTGTACAGATCCTATCCTGAATCATCTTAACCTTCTCTAAAGCATCCTGAACCAAATCTGTACCTAATAATCTAGCCTCACCTGGCTCGAACCAACCCACTAGAGATCTACACCGCCTACCATACAAAGCCTCGTACGACGCCATCTGAATGCTGGATTGATAACTGTTGTTGTAAGCAAACTCCGCCAATGGAAAGAACTGATCCCAAGAACCCCCAAACTCCATCACACATGCACGGAGCATATCTTCAAGAATCTGAATAGTGCGCTCGGACTGTCCGTCCGTCCGATGGTGAAATTTTGTATTCAACTCTACCCGAGTGCCTAACTCGTGTTGAACGGCCCTCCAGAACTGCGATGTGAACTGAGTGCCTCTATCCGATATGATAGAAAATGGAATACCATGCAGACGAACAATCTCCCGGATATAAATCTTCACCAACCGCTCCGAAGAATAAGTAGTACACACAGGGATAAAATGAGCGGACTTGGTCAGCCGATCCACAATAACCCAAATGGCATCGAATTTCTTCAAATTCTGTGGGAGCCAGATACGAAGTCCATGGTGATCCGCTCCCTTTTCCACTCCGGAATCTCTATCCGCTGAAGCAATCCACCCGGTCTCTGATGCTCATATTTCACCTGCTGAAAATTAAGGCACCGAGCTACAAACCCAACTATATCTTTCTTCATCCGCCTCTACTAGTAATGCTGCCTCAAATCCTGGTACATCTTCACGGCACCCGGATGAATGGAATACCGCAAGCTGTGGGCCTCCTCTAGAATCAGCTCCCGAAGCCCATCCACTTTGGGTACACAAACCCGAACCTACATTCTTAATACCCCGTCCTCGCCAATGGTCACATCTCTGGCATCATCATGCTGGACCTTGTCCTTAAGGACAAGAAAATTAGGGTCATCATATTGTCGTTCCCTGATACGATCAAATAAGGAAGACCGCGAAACCACACATGCTAGAACCCGGCTGGACTCCGAAAGATCCAATCTCACAAACTGGTTGGCTAAGGCCTAAACATTCATCGCCATAGGCCTCTCCGATGCTGGTAAATAAGCCAAACTCCCTAAACTTTCTGCCTAGCAAGTCAAGGCATCGGCCACCACATCGGCCTTACCTGGGTGATATAAAATGGTGATATCGTAGTCCTTCAGCAACTCTAACCACCTCCTCAGGCGCAAATTAAGATCTTTCTACTTGAACAGGTGCTGCAAGCTACAATAGTCGGTATAAATCTCACATGGCACACTGTATAGGTAGAGGCACCAAATCTTTAGGGCGTGAACAATGGTAGCTAACTCAAGATCATGGACATGGTAGTTCTTCTCATGAACCTTCAACTGTCTGGACGCGTAGGCAATCACTCTAACATCCTGCATTAACACCGCCCCGAGGCCAACCCTCGAAGCATCACTGTAGACCGTATAAGACCCTGAACCTGTAGGCAATATCAATACGGGGGTCGTAGTCAAAGCTGTCTTGAGCTTCTGAAAGCTCGCCTCACACTCTTCCGTCCACTGGAATGGAGCACCCTTCTAGGTTAGTCTGGTCATGGGGGCTGCAATTCATGAAAACCCCTAAACAAAATGACCTTAATAACCCGCCAAGACAAGGAAACTGCGGATCTCTATAGCTGAGGATGGTCTAGGCCAACTCTGCACTGCCTCTATTTTTCTCGGATCCACCCGAATACCCTCACTCGATACTATATGGCCTAAGAATGCCACGGAATACAACTAGAACTCACATTTCGAAAACTTCGCATACAATTTCTTTTCTCTCAGAGTCTGAAGTACTGTTCTTAGGTGTTGCTCATGATCTTCCCGACTCTAGGAATATACATGTCATCAATAAAGACAATGACAAAAGAGCCAAGATATGGCCGAAATACACTATGCATCAAATGCATAAATGTTGTTGGGGCATTGGTCAGCCTAAATGACATAACAAGAAACTCATAATGGCCATACTAAGTCCTGAAAGTGGTCTTTGGGATATCTGGTTCCCGAATCTTTAACTGATGGTAACCTGTGCGCAAATCAATCTTAGAAAACACCCGTGCGCCCTGGAGCTGGTCAAATAGATTTTCAATACGGGGCAAAGGATAACAGTTCTTCATTGTAGCCGTGTTCAACTATCGATAATCAACATACATACGCATAGAACCATCCTTTTTCTTCACAAACAGAACAAGAGCAGCCCAAGGTGATATGCTAGGTCTAATAAAACCCTTATCAAGCAATTCTTTTAACTGATCCTTTAACTCCTTCAACTCAGGGGGATCCATACGATATGGATGAATAGAAATGGGCTGAGTGACCGACAACAAATCAATGCCAAAATCAATATCTCTATCAGGCGGCATACCTGGAAAATCAGCTGGAAACATATCAGAAAAGTCTCGTACTACTGGAACTGAATCAACTAAAGGGGTATCAATACTGACATCTCTCACATAATCTAGACACATGTCACACCCCTTCTCAACCATATATTGAGCTTTAACGAAAGAAATAACTGTACTGGGAGTGTGATCTAAAGCACCCCTCCACTCAACATGCGGTACACCTGGCATAGCCAGCGTCAAAATTTTGGTGTGACAATCAATAATAGCATAATGGGGCGACAACGAGTCGATGCCAAAGATAATATCAAAGTCTACCATGCTGAGTAACAATAAATCGGCTCTGGTCTCATAACCACTAAGAGCAACCAAACATGACTGATAAATGCGGTCCACAACAAGAGGATCTCCCACAAGAGTAGAAACATAAACAGGGGACTCAAAGAATCCCGAGATATACCAAAAAATGGAGCAAAATAAGAAGACATATAAGAATAGGTGGAGCCTGAATCGAATAGAACTGATGCATCTTTGTGACAAACTGGTATAATACCTGTGATAACAAAATCAGATGCAACAGCCTCGGTACAGGTAGGAATGGCATAGTATCGGGCCTGGCCTCCCCTTCTAGGGTGACCTCTACTCCTAGCTGGCTGATCAGGTGGGGTAGCAACTGGGGCTATAATCATAGCCTGAGAACTCTGCGGGGTACGATGTGGCTGAAAAGTCTGTAGAGGTACACCCTTCCCATGTCTGGGACAATCCCTCACCATATGGTGTGTGTTGCCACACTTAAAATAAGCTTTGGGAGGATGTTGTGGCTGTGACTAGCTTGGTCCAGATCTGCTGAACTGACTCTGGAAGCATCCCGCACAGGAGGCGCACTAAGGATCCTGAGATCCAGGAGGAGCTGGAGTACCACTGGCTGCTGGAAGAGCTGAATAAATGGGGTGACTCATATATCCCCTACTATGATGACATGCAGCTGAGGTATGGGCACCAGAGTAATGGTCCGACTCTCGAGACCTCTTGGCCTCCCTTTCCTCCATCTCCCTAGTATGCATACCCTCGATCATCCTAGCAATACTCACTGCCTGCTGATAAGGAATATCTATCTCTAACTCACTAGCCATGCTAGACTTGATGCTGGGAATAAGGCCCTCAATGAACCGGCGATACCCTATCGCGAACAGTAAAAACCAAAGTCGGTGCATGCCTAGCCAAGCTAGTATAACGGAAAGCATACTCTGAGACAGTCATAGCACCCTGGCGCAAATACTCAAACTCGGTGCCATACATCTCTGAGGATCTGAAGAACAAACTCTCTCAAAAATAAATCTAAAAACTGGCTCCAAGTCAGCGAAGCATCTTCGTCCAGACTGTCTAACTCATAGGTGCGCCACCACTCATAGGCGGCTCCTCGAAGTTGGAAAGTAGTGAATGAAACCCTGCTCGATTATACCCATAGTATGGAGAATACGGTAACACTCTTCCAGAAATCCCAAGTCATTTTCTGACGCTAATCCACTGAATGCCGGAGGATCATATTTCTTAAACCTCTCAAGTCTCCATTGTTCAACCTCTGAAGCCGATCCCCTATCCTCGGGATGGCCTGGGGCTACAGGCTACACAGGAATAATATCTGGGACCTTGTCAACATGCACTCGCTGCTCAGGAGTGCGGGCGATGGGAGTATGTGTTCCTCCCCTAGCTTGGCATGCGGTTGCAGCAAGGGGAAGCAACCCTGCCTGAGCCAAAGTGGTGTACATAATCATGAACTATTCCAGAGTCTCCTGAAGTGCTGGCGTGGTAGTAGCAATAGGTGAGTTAGGTGCCTGAACCTCGACTGGCACCGCTGGTGGCTCCTCGGCGGCAGCTTGCGCAAGTGCTCTCGCTCCACCACATGCGCGTTCTCGACCTCTACCCCGGCCCCGGCCCCGGCCCCGGCACCGGCCTCGGCCTCTGACGGCTGCATTAAGGGGCGCGAGTGTCTTATCTCCTCGAGTAGCACGTGTCCTCACCATCTGTGAGAGAATAGAAGACAAAAGTTTATAATTGTGATACCAAAAATCTCGCACGACAAGGAATTCAACGAAGTGAAATTTTCCTAACAGTTACATAACCTCTCGTAGATAAGTACAGACGTCTCCGTACCGATCAGCGAGACTCTAATAAACCGACTTGTGATCCATGACTCCTATGAACCTAGAGCTCTGCTACTAACTTTTCACAACCCCAGTTCGCCCTCCGTGAACTATAGTGACGACACCTAGTCCCTATGAGTAGGTAATCCTAACAATGCGGAAATAATCTATACTTGCGTAATTAAATAGACAAAAGTCAAAATAACTAAATGGAACAATATATAAATGTCGCTTGGCATATAAACACAACTTCAAATTCTGATACATTATCCTAAAACCCGGAAACTCATGGATCCACAAGCTAAGAAAGTACTACATAGCTCTAATCTCCAGAATGTCTAACAAGAACACAAATACATAAGGACCAATACTAAACACAGGAATAGAAAGAGACTCCTTGGTCTGCGGACGCGGCAGATATACCTTGAAGTCACTAGAGCAGTTGCCTTGCCTCAGGGGTGATATGATTGAATATAAGTACCTGGATCTGTACATGAAAAACATGCACAGAAAGGGCATGAGTACACCACAACGGTACTCAGTAAGTGCCAAGCCTAACCTCGATTGGGTAGTGACGAGGAAAGTCAGGCCCTACTGAGATAAAATACAAGGTATAATCCAATAGTGTGAAAGGAGCAGTATAAGTAAGTGAGAACATAAGTAATATAGCACAGTGTAAAGAGAACAACAAAAAGTTCACAGGACAATGCAAATACAATGTAAACACTGGAGGAAAAACAACTCAGTACCAATAATACCAACTGGGGATCTCCAGGATACCGTCCTAAGTCCCATTTATATTTCATCTATCCAGTGGATCTCCCGGGATACCATCTCGTAGTCTAACTATCAATGTATAGGGGATCTCCCGAGAATCTAACCTATAGCCAAAAATATAAATACCCAGTACTAGGGGAATCTACCGGGTGCATTCCCGTAGTTCCATATAACTGTGTAGGGGGATCTCCCGGGAATCGAACCCATAGTCCCAATATAAATGTGCAGGAGGATCTCCCGGGAATCAAACTCGTAGTCCCAAAGTAAACAAACAAGAGGGGAGCTCCCAGGAATCAAACCTGTAGTCCCAATGTAAATGCGCAGCAAAATCAGAGAGACACTCAGAAAATTATCAACTTCACAATAAGGCAAACAAGTAGTCTAGCCCAGCCTGCTGCACAGAATCCAAATAAGGCATGTTGAGCAAGTAAGTCAATTAAGTCAAGTAGACATGCTTCCCTAGGTTAACAGCAAACTTAAATTCCAAGTAGTACAAACAAGAAAGGGAAATACAATTTAAGGTTATTTTAATGAAAATAGGATTTTCAATAATTAGCATGAGTACTCGCTTGTCACCTCACGTACATGGCATTTCAGTTACCACTATATCAATCCTAAGGGGAAAGTCCCCCACATAAGGTTAGACAAGCCACTTACCTCGAACAAGTGCAAGTCAACCGGAAACTATGCTTTTGCCACAAGTATCTGACTCTAAATGGCCCAAATCTAATCAATTAAATTGCATATTGTAAATAATACTTCAAGAAATTGATTCTACAATTAAATTCTAAGCTTGTATGCGAAATTATGTAAAATAACCAAAATGCCCCTTGGGCTCACATCTCGGAATCGGGTAAAATTTATATTTCCAAAAACCTCGCACTCTCACGAGTCTAACCATACCAAAATTATCTAAATCCCATAACATTTCGACCATCAAACCTGTGATTCTATCCAGGAGGATTTTCTAAACTTTTCCAACAAAATTCATGGATTAAATGCTAAAACTATTAATAGATTCGAGTAATCTATCCAAAATTAAGTTAAGAACACTTACCCCATTGTTCTCTCTGGAAATCTCCCAAAAATCGTCTCTCCCCGAGCTCCGAATTGTCAAAAATGGAAAATGGGAACTTAAAAACATTCTGCCCAGCACTTCCGCATATGCGGTCCTGGGACCGCATCTACGGTCCCGCTTCTGCAGAACCAAGGTTGCACCTGGGCATTTCTCTCAAGGGTCGATTTCCGCATCTGCGATCCTAAAATAGCAGATGCAATACCGCTTCTACGGAAATTCTTCTACATCTACGGAAACTGCTGGTGTCCCTCAAATATCGTTTCTGCACAGATGCGAAAATACCAGAAGCATCAGAAAAACCAGCAGCTGTTACCTTTTCTCAACTCCCCGTTAACCATTCAAAATCATTCTGAGGCCTCCGGGACCTCAACCAACCATGCCAACCAATCCCAAAACATCAGTCAAACTTGTTGCAATCTTCGGGACGCTACAAACAACATTAAAACACCTATTCTTCATCGAATTCAAGCCTAAGAATTTAAAAAACTCTAAAAATATGATTTTGATCAAAAAGTCTATCAAATCTCGTCTAGATGACTTGAATTTTTGTGCACACATTCCAATTGACTTAACGAAGCTACTGTAACTTTCGGGATATCATTCCGGCCCTCAGATCAAAATCTCGCTATCGGACCGGAAACTTTAAAAATTTAACTTTCGGTATTTCAAGCCTAAATTAGCTACGGACCTCCAAAACACAATTCGTTCATGCACCTAAGCCTGAAATCACCTAACTGAGCTATTGGAACCATCGGATTTCCATTTCGAGACCGTCTTCACATTGTTCCAACTATGGTTAAATTTCTATGACTTAAGTTCTCATTTAGGAACTAAGTGTCCCAAAACTCTCCGAAATTCAAAATCGAGCATCACGGCAATTAAAATAGCAGAAATAAGCTTGGGGAAAATAGTTAATAGGGGATATGGGTGTAAATTCCAAAAATGACAGATCGGGTCGTTACACGTAATGACCTCATTTTGTTATATTCATAGCAGAAGGGTGGTTGGTTAGTGGTTTTTAAAGTGGTAACTCCTCTCTACAACATAAAGTCAAAGGCAATGGCAGACAATAACAGAATTGAGTTGGTTGACACCGGTGCCCGAAAGCAGTTGGTTGAACAGGACATTGGGTTGGCTGATGAGGTAAGGATGTCAAGACAACACATGACAGACATGTATCAGGCTTGGATGAATGGGAAGGTGCCGCCCCCACCACAACCTAGCTTCCTAGATGCTACCCTTAACCAAACTCCGGTCATAGTGCCAGATGACGCCCCATACTATCCAGATCCACCCGCTTACCACAACATTCCTAACCACCCTACTAGCTCAATCACTCGTCCTCCAATTACCTTTCCCCAAAATTTACCTTCTGTCGTATCTACTATCCCCAACAATGAATGCCCACTCAAAATTCATGATGCCCAATATTACCCCTCAGAGGTTGCCCACAAGGTTCTTAAATCATACAAGCAGAGCCATCGGAATGAGCCTCATGCTGAAAATAAAAGGTCACAGGAAAAGAAAGGCGAGATAAGATATCCAGGAAGCTGAAAGGTATAGAATAGTCCTTAAGGAGCATGCAAGGGATGAGAAATCAGATTCATATATTCCTTGATGTTCATCTGCCTACGGGTTTTAAAATGCCAAAGTTTAATTTGTATGATGGGGGTGGAGATCTGGTAGCCCATCTGACGGGTTATTGTAGTGAAATGAGAATGGAGATCTGGTAGCCCGTCTGAGAGGTTATTGTAGTGAAATGAGAAGTGTTGGTGAGAAAGATGATTTGTTTATGGCGTATTTCAGTGAGAGCTTGACTGGGTCAGCTTTGGAATGGCATAATCATCAAGATGTCGGTAAGTGTCATACATTGGGCGACATGGCTCAAGATTTTGTCCGACACTTTTAGTATAATATAGACATTGTCCCAGACCGCTCCTCCCTATCTCAGACGGAAAATAAACCCAAGGAAAGTTTTAGGGATTTTTGGCTCAGATGGAACGAACATGTTGCTCGGGATAGTGCTCCCAATGATAGAAAAGATGTTGCTAAGCCCCGTCGACGACAGGGTCCAGTGGTCGTTCTTACTAAATGCTTTCAGCCTCAATATTGACCCCGTGGATATCCTTGTAATCCTCCCTACTGCTACTTCTCCCCATAGAAGCCCCAAAATTGTACATCACTTCCCCGATACCCCGTCCACAATGCACCACTATATGCTCTACATCCCCAAGGCCCGCAATGGCCCGTGCCACTTCCACAAATGTCTCACTCATCCCCTCAGACATATCAACCACCTTCCTGTAAAAGGCCTGATTGAGCCATTCCTCGGCTATACTCCATACCCAGACACAAAAGGTTTTGATCCTATTGTACGGTGCATGTACCACTCTAATGTCCAAGGTCATAGAATTGAAGATTGTCGTACTTTGAAAAGGGAAATAGAAAGAATGATTCAAGAAAGGATAATTGTGATCAAGGACAGTGACAAAGAGCATGAGAATTCTCTTGGGAACTTGCTAACTAAAATTAATGACATTGAAATTGGTAATGGTCTTGGTAATATTGATGTGGAACTCAGTGGCTAAGATGTCGAGCTTGGTAATTGGAAAGACACTTTTTTCTTTGTTAGCCAGGGAAGTGTTTTGATGGTTTATTTTTGTTGTCATTTATGTTATCCGGGTTATTTCAAGGTTGTAATCCAGATATTGTCTTATGAATCAAACCCTTCTATCCTTTAATTTTGCCTAGTTCCTTTAGTCATAGCAACTCATTTAGTGTTACTTAGTTTTGTTCCGGGGTTGTACCCCAGTTTATTTTACTTGTTTTGTTGTTTGAACCGTTTCACTGTCTGTCCAATGCAATTTCATATTTTTTGTATTTCTAGTAATTTTTTTGTTTAGTTCTCTTCTCATTTTATAGTTCTTTTCATGCATAATTCTTGGTCTAGTCTAAAAAGTTAGTTTACTCATGAAGCAATGAAGCAATTTTGAAGATGATTGGGGTATTTGAAGGAAATAAATACATAATTTTGAGATCATTTGAAGCCCAAACTGTGTGAAACTGGGGCGGATAATTTTGAGATCATTTGAAGCCCGAACTGTGTGAAACTGGGCCAGATAATTTGGGAAGTGAATAGGATGGCAAAAATTCGTTAAGGGAAGTGCATCCCGGACGATTTGAAGCAAGCAACTTGGAGTTCAACTGCACCTCAAGTAACAAGATAAAGTCAAGAAAGTTTTCTCCGAATTGACGGAGGATGTCCATTGTGAAAAAGGAATCACCCAACGAGGGTTCTGTACTTTATAAGGCTCTAAGGAAAAGCGGAAGGCATATCAGTGATATCAATGCCGAAGCCGCAAAAGAAATATTGTTCATGATCTTCAACATTCATTTCAAGTTTCATGTGTTGTACTTGGCATTGTCAGGGATTGGGAGGCCCTCTTTCAGCTACCCAAACACTTATACCATTTGATACCCTCGTGAGCCTGTACTAGTGTCTTTGACCTCCCCTCTTTTGGAATCAAGTTGGAGTCATAAAGAAAAAAGGGAAGTTTATGTCCCAATAGGTTTATTTGAAAAGGTTCATACCAAAAGTAAAATCCAAAAAAAATAGAGATAAAAAGGGGAAAAAAGGGAAAAGAAAGAAAAAGGAAGAAAAGAAAAAAAGGCAACAAAAGTAGTCATGTGGACTACGATTGACATGATTCTTGTCACCACAAGATACGTAGACAGTCTTAGGGTTCGGTCATACCAAAAAAAATCATAATCCCACGAAGTCGAGAGTGGGGCGGTCTTTCTTAGTAATTCCATCAAAAGGAAAAGAAAAAAAAAGAATTAAATTCCCTTGTTTTAGAAATTGGGGAAAAGTTTTTATAATGGATTCCAAAAGTTGTAAATAAATTAACCCCATTGTCTTAGTTATTTTTGAGCCTTTATGATATCCTTGCTTGCTAACCCTGTCCAAAAGCCACATTATAGTCCAAAAGACCTCCTGGATAATCTTTAAGAGTGTTGAGTTTAGACATGCCAGGAGCATATGATGTTTTTACTCTGGTCAATGCCTTATCATCTACAGAATCAGAGGAAATAAGAAGAAAAGAACAAAATGAGAGAGTCTTATTGGTGAAAACCTTCATAGGCACCATAAGGCAATGGTGAGTTGAGAGAAAGAACAAAATGAGAGAGGCTTGATGGTGAAAAACCTTCGGGCACTACATGTCTAATAAGGATCGTGAATAAGATTGGATAATCGGAGCATCGAAGCCCAGTTTCACATTTTAAAGGTACAACAAGAGTTGAACATCAGACTTGCTTGACGGAATAGGCCACAGGTGTATGTCATAGTCATTAGAGTTGGTATCCACATTTGATAGGTTTCTACTTGTAGTTTCTTGTTAGGAATCATCCATTTCCATTGTCCTTCACTCCCTTTATTTTGTCTTGTTTACCTCATCTTCCTGAGTCTGTTTGGTCAGAACAAGTGAGAAATGACTTCAAAATCTGCCACTAGCTTTCCAATTGCACAAAACGGCATCTGGCTAGCACATCAAGATGGCATAAATCAGGAAATAGCAGCATGCGCGCTGAGTTGGTAACATTCAACGTGCTTTGGGATTCATGTGAAATACAAAGGTTTGGTATATGTCAATTCATGAACAATGCAATAGATGGAGGGTTAGGGTGAACGAATCGAAGGTATTTTCTGTGATAAGATTGACAAAAAAAAGTGGTTAACCAGTGACAAGCAAGGTCTTCCAAGCAGAAATCAAAGTTATCATGGCAAGTGATGGAGCAATAGACCTCAAGGTTAAGGCCAGTGATTTAAGCCAGGAAAGAACAGAAGGCGCACTAAGTGGATGACAATTGACGTGCTTTGGGATTCACGAGAAACACAAAGGTTCAGTACATTTCAGTGTAAGAGCACAATGCAACAGATGAATGGTATTGGTTTGAACGGATCAGAGTTATTTTCCGTGATAAGGGTGACAGAGAAAGTGGTTAGTCAATAAACAAGTAAGGTCTTCGAGTGGGAATCAAAGTTATCATGATAAGTGAAGGAGCAATCGCCCTCAAAGTCAAAGCCACAAACCAACCACCATATTTTTAAACTGACAAGATTTTTTTTTATTTGAAACAGGGGCAGAAAATTTCGTTTGTTTGAGAGAAACCCTCCGTAAGGAAAAGCAAGCACCAGACATGTTTGACCGTAAATTTTCAGGACCCTCCTAGAAAATAGGACCTAGTTTAAAATTTAAAACAATCATGAATAGCAAAATCTTGCATAAATGTATCCCAAAGGAATATAAGTTGGCTTCAAAGTTTTCATGGTTGAGATAGGATTCAATTAGGAGTTTTTAGGACCCTCCTGGATAATGGGATGTAGTTTTAAGACCCTCTTAGATAACAAGGTTTAGTAGGAGTCATAACTTTAGAAGATATAATTTAGATTTAAAGCTGTCAATTAACTAGGAGTTTTCAGGACCCTCCTGGATAATGGGATTTAGCTTTCAAATTCTTAGAGATATTTGGTAACATAATTCAACTAACACTCACAGATGTGCCCAGTACCAAACTAGGGCAGGAAAATTTCTTTTGTTTTGTTTGTTTTGTTGTAATCAGGTTCAAAGGCAGCAGTTTTAGAGAAATACACTTCAAGTTTTGGCAATCAGGCGCCCACCTAGAGAGCAAGGGAATACAGTTCAAGTTTCGGCAATCAGGCGCCCACCTGGAGAGCAAGGGAATACAATTCACGTTTCAGCAATCAGGCTCCCACCTAGAGAGCAAGGGAATACAGTTCGAGCTTCAGCAATCATGTGACCACCTGGAAATCAAGGGAATATATTTCAAGTTTCAGCAATCAGGTGTCCACCTGAAAAGCAAGGGAATACAATTCAAGTTTCAGGAATCAGGCACCCACCTGAATAGCAAGGGAATATAGTTCAAGTTTTGGCAATCAGGTGCCCACCTGGAGAGCAAGGGAATACAGTTCAAGTTTGGGAAATCAGGCGCCCACCTGGAGAGCAACGGAATACAATTCAAGTATCGACAATCAGGCGCCCACCTGGAGAGCAAGGGAATATAGTTCAAGTTTTGGCAATCAGGCGCCCACCTGGAGAGCAAGGGAATACAGTTCAAGTTTTGCCAATCAGGCGCCCACCTGGAGAGCAAGGAAATACAGTTCAAGTTTCGGCAATCAGGCGCCCACCTGGAGAGCAAGGGAATACAGTTCAAGTTTTGGCAATCAGGTGCCCACCTGAAAAGCAAGGGAATACAGTTCAAGTTTCAACAATCAGGCGCCCACCTGGAGAGCAAGGGAATACACTTCAAGTTTTGGCAATCAGGCGCCCACCTGGAGAGTAAGGGAATACAGTTCAAGTTTTGCAAATTAGGTGCCTACCTGGAGATCAAGGGAATACAGTTCAAGTTTCGGCAATCATGCGCCCACTTGGAGAGTAAGGGAATACAATTGATGTTTTGGCAATCAACCGCCCACCTGGAGAGCAAGGTAATATAGTTCAAGTTTTGGCAATCAGGCGCCCACTTGAGGAACAAAGCACCAATGTTCTAAAGAAGACGGTTCACATTCAGCAATCAGGCATCCACCTGGAGAAAAGGAAAAGCATTCTCAAATTACAATTCAAGTCGGCAACAAAGGGACTTCACCTGGAGAATACAAGTCAACAAGGCAACATGAATCACAAGATCAAGTTTGAGGATATAGATAGGATTTTTGTAATGCATAGATCATAGTTTAGTCTAGCTTCTTTTATTTTTCATAGTGTAATAAGGAGTTCAGTGAGCAGTAGCGGTAGCAGCAGCTACAGGGAAATCACAGCTTCATGGTAGTCCCAGCTACCGAAACTTCCCAAACTACACTGACCTAATTTCTTTATAGACAAGGATATGTAGGCAACCTCGGAAGCAGGGTGCGGTCAAATCTTTCAAAAAATACTTCCCACGGTGTATTCAAACGGGCAAAAATCGCTCGTATCCGCTCACTTTATCTTTGCACGAAAACTCTTCGTGTTTCCGAGCAAAAAGGGACAGCTGTGAGCACATAATTTTTGTCCTATGTGAATTATTCCCATAAATTCAAGAAAAATGAATTTTTCCCATTATTTGTAATTTCATAGATTTTCGTAGCCTTTTTCGTTAATTGCTTGCATTTGTATGTGCATATTTAATTTGTTTAAATTATAAAAATACAAAAAAATATGTTACATTTGCATTTAGGATTCAATTTTATATTTTTAGATTAGTTAGCAAATTAGTGTTTCATAAAAATTGGAAAAATCACCAAAAATAACTCATTTTTGCATTTTTTTAAATTTTGAGTTTCAAATTTTATAGTTTTTCTTTTAATTTAGTTTTTAATTAATTATGGTAATTCTTACTTATAGTAATCAGGTTAATTTAGTATAATTTGGGTTAGGATTTTGTTTATGTTTTATTTTAATTTTGGAAAAAGAAAAAAATTTGAATAAATTGAAAGAAAAGGAAAGGAAATGAAAAGCCTGATCTTTGGGCCACTTTAATTTGATTTTACCCAAGCCCAAATCAATTTTAGCCACTACTTGGCTAAACCCAACCAAACCAGCCCAAAATCACCCGCCCTAGCCCACACTCCTTACTCAGCCCAAACCGGACCAATTTCTGTGCCCTATTTCCCCCATCTAAAACCTAACCTATCTCTAACAAAATAACATATGGTGACCAAATACAGAAAAACGACGCCTATCTCCCATGCCCGGTTCTACCTCGTTTCAACTCGCCAAATTGCACCCCAAATCGGGCGCTTCAACTCGTCGAGTCTGCTGGTCTCTCCTTGCTTCTCTCTCCAACGTGGCTTAACTGTTTCTAACAGATTCCCTTTACCCTCACATGCTTCTTCGATTTATCTCAGATTTTTCACCCTTCAGATAAAAATAAGGAAAACTGGGGAGCGTTAGATTGGATTTGAACTAATCTACTCCCGCCATTTATCCCTCTTTCATCAAAAACGGGGTGAGAAATCTTTTTTGGGAGGAGGATTTTTATTTTGGGGATTTCTTGGAGAGGAAGTGGAGAAGGTTCGAGAGAACCTGAGGTCCTATATAAGAGAGATGATTTTTTTACAGAGGAGGGGGGAGATTTTTCGGAGAGGAAATTTTTTGGAGAGTAAAGACAATATAGAGTTTTAGTTTTGATTTTGAAATCTTTTTTTTTCTTCTGATTTTTAGTGATACAGAAAAAAAAAAGTTTTTTATCTTTGATCCATTCTGCTCAAATCCGAAAATGGATTATGTTATTGGACCTCGATTTTGAATTTGTTTTCTTAAGCATTGGTATTGTTTGAAGTTTTGAAGCTGAGATTGAGACGTTGTTCGGATTTTTGTTCTTTCTTTATTCTTCGAATCCTGCTGCTGCTCATTTCGTTTTTTGTCATCAAACTTCACTCGTAATTTGTATTCAAGCAAAGTTAATACAGGTTCGTTGATTGACTCAGCTTCATTTCATTTACTTTTGCTATTGTTGGTGTTGGTTTATATTTTGTCATGTATAAAGTATATACTTAATAGTGTAATATGACTTGAAGACTAGGATTTTCTTTTATGTGAATTTTAAGCATATTGTCTTTCGTTTCATATATGTTGTATTTTCTTGTGTCTAAAAGAAAAATAATATTTTGCAGTTGGTTTTTTGTTGTAAACAATAACTGAAGTTCATCATTTGGGGGAGTGTTCAATTTTACAAAGTTTAGGGAATGGCTAAATTGATTATTAATGCACATGTTTAACAGGTTAAACATTTGGTTTCATCATGTATAGTTTTATACAATAAGTTCTCTGTTTCTCCATCATTATGGGATATTTTAGCACCTTGTCAACAAACTCCCTTGTAAATGTATGAATTATAATTATGTTGATGTAATAATGATTTAGGTATTTCTGGGAGAAATTTGGTCCATCCTTGTTCGCTGAGTATTCTTCAACATGTCTAAAGTGAAAGCATTGTATATTTATTGTTGGCAGTGTGTTTGAGCATTTCTTTGGGCATGGCTTAAGACATATTAAGTTGGTATTTGGTAGGACACTACCCTAATCTGCCAAATCTTATTGTCTCTTAAATTGCTCTAATTATGTTAACTTGGTTTGTGCTAATTAGTTTTCTGCAAATTTTTCGTTGCTATAATTTGTTTGTATGATAATATGTAAAGGGAAAACCACATTCTTTTAAGCAAAAATGGGTCATGTTCATCTGTTAAGTAGGTTGTGCTCATCCACTCCAACGATCTTTTTTCTTTTTTTTTCCTTGTAAATTCTTAGATCTTCATATTGGATCTCCAACCAGAGGAAAAATGAACGACTTCATAAGCCTCGTATAAAAGCCTTTAGGCACATTTTAAATACTATTGTGATTGTGTGCACATTCGCGTAACATGATTACGATTTTTAAAAACAAAACCGGAGTATGCGTTCGTGCAACTTCGGCCAAACTTGCTCAATAATAATAAAGTTTTATTAATTATGGACACGTCCGCGTGACATGATTTTTGACGTGTCAAACAAATGGGTACACGTACGCGTGACCCGTTTCAAGATAATTTATTAATAAAAAGCGATAAGAGGTAAAAGTCACATAGGTTTTTAAGAAAGTAATTAGTTAACTTAATAAGCCAAGTATGATCAAAGCGACCGTGCTAGAACCACGGAATTCGGCCTTACCTTCTTCCTCCCCCCTTTTCTTCATGCCCTGGCTCTGCGTGGTTTGGGTTTGCGGATCGTCTGGTGCGTGGGTCATCCCATAAGACGTGCTCATTCTCTCACGGGATTTGCGAAACGAGCACTGTCTTCTCTTTCAAGCTTTGTGTGGATATTGGTTGTAACTTTTGCTTCTATGTAGCATCGTGCTTTAGATTAGCATGTGAGGTTTACTTACCGCTATTTCTGGTGGGTGATTATATTTCATAGGTTTTGGATCTGAAGGAGACTAGGAATGTGGCTAAGAAATCCTCACAGATGGTGCCAAATTGTTTGACTAAAAGATTGTTAAAACATTTTAATTAAATCAATTAATAATAATAATGAGGTAAATCTTAGTCAAGCATAACCAACTTCAGATCTGAAGATATATTACAAGATGATGAATGAGAAATAAGAGCAATCACTGTTTATTGATGTTAATATTTTATCTCAGATAAAATAGAGAGAAAAATCGGTTTACATCTTTTACAAGAAGAAATTGTCAGAGCAAGAGTGGAGAGGAAAAGTCCAGCCCCTTTTTCGGTGAATTCCCTTCTATATATAGTTCCAGGATCTTTGTTGTGTTCTTTGACCGATGTACCTTCCATGACCGATGTACCTTCATACGACGATCTTTTCAGTTGTTATTTTGGCACCGTTCTTAACTTATCATGCACTATCAATGCTTGGGTTGAAATTGATCGTGGTGCTTCTCGTTATCTCGCCACCCAGGCGGGGTCCCAACAAAGTAGACCACTATGGTCAGATTTTGACCTATACATAGTAGGTGACCTATCTTATTTAAAAAGGCTTACGTGTAGATATTCTTTGGGTGACCTGTGTAAAAAGTTATTTACACTGATGATGTATATAACCTAAACTAAGATGAATGAAAGGAACAAAGTACAACAAGTAGGAGTCAGTTAATTTAATCAAATAATCCTAAAAATAGTAACTTACAAAAATACAGACCCCAGAAAGATTAAAAACGGGTAAAATCAAATAAAAGGTTCAGAGAATGCTTCAAATGCGAGCTTTTATCTAAAATCATCCCTTAATTATAATTCACACCTAAGGTACATCCTCGGGTTACCTCAATAAACAAAAAAATCCTTATACTATTTAAAAGATGGCAAGAATCATCCTTCTGTTAACTTTTGTCAAAAAATAACACCATCAGCAAAAAAGCATGTCAAACACGTAACTTCCCCCCTAAATTTTCCCATTCTGTCCCTTCCGGATTGTCTTCCACCTTCACCAAACTAAGGCTTCAAAAAATATCGACAAACATTGCCGGAAAGTCAGTTGATTCCTTCCTCAAAAAGTCATTCAGCCTATGTAAATTCTCTCACCTCACAATTAATTTAAGTTCCACCAATAAACGGTAGCAGCTTTTCTACCTTTCACATATTACATACGCATGTATTGATGATCCTGATTTTTTTCTCCCTAATTGAGTTGTCAGCAAAAGAAGAAGAAAATTAGCAATTAGCTTATCTCTGGAAGCAAGCTGTACATTAACTTCAACGCAGTAGCTGGTTGATATACACATATTCCTATCACTTAATTTCAGTTATGTTTAGGATATCTAAAATAATTGGTGTTATTTTTATTTTCTCTAAGTTGTAGTTGAAGATTTTGTTGTTCCTGATAGTTGAAGAATTTGTCAATAGCATGCAATTCAAGTAGATAAATCAGAGATGAATGATCAAGAGAAAATTTTAGAGAGAAGAAAAAATGCTCTATTCTTCTACTAAGAATAATGAAGGAGAAGATACTACAGTGTATTTAACTAACTATTCTAAACACCTATCACATGTCAGTTGTACATCACTAACTGTAGTAAAGTTAACTAAACTAACTAACTATGATTAACTATATTCTTTACACCCCCCTCAAGCTAAGACTGGGAAATATGTTTAGAAGTCCTACCTTGGACATCAAGTATGTGTGTGAGGTCGAACAAGTATTTTAGTAGGAGTGTCAGCTTCTTGTTCAGCTGTAGCACGATAGAGATTGCAGATGAGGCCCTGTTGAATCTTCTCACAGATAAAATGACAATCAATGTCAATGTATTTTGTGCGTTCATGGAAATAGGATTCACAGCAATAGCAAGAGCTGACTTGCAACCTCTATAACAGTGGAGGCTAGACTGCGATACTCAGCTTCAGCTGAGTTTCTAGAGATAGTAGATTATTTCTTAGACTTCAATGATATCAAAGAAGTACCAAGCTTAACGAAATAACCTGTAACTGATTTGTGTGTATTGGGACATACAGCCCAATCTGCATCACAAAATGCTGAAAGTGACTCGGAATAATGAGCAGTTAAGAAAACCCCCAAGCCTGGACTATTTTTGATATACCTAACCACCTTGAGTGCAACTTCTATGTGAGAGACTTTAGGGCTATTCACGAATTGACTCAGACTCTACACAGCAAATGAAATGCATGGCCTTATAATAGTCAGACAAAGAAGCTTCCCAAAGAGCCTTTGATATGGCCCAGGATCTGTCAACAATATGTCATCAGATGAGCCTGTATGAGTATGAAAGTCAGCAGTTGTAAGATTCACATTGAGTTCTATAGGGCAAGTTATAGGCTTAGAACCTGAAAGCCCCAACTCACCTATGAGCTCTAGAGCATACTTACATTGGTGCATTAATATACCATCACTATTTCTTGCGAATTCTATGCCTAGGAAGTATTTAAGCTCTCCTAGGTCCTTGATCTTGAATGAGGCTTGTAAATCATCCTTGGACTGTTGAATCAACACAGGACTGTCACCAGTGATAAAAAGATCATTAACATAGACCAAGACTACCACCATACGATCTGTTGCTCTCTTGATGAACAAGGAAGAATCCAAATGACTCTGCTAAAAACTAGCATCTACCAAAGCTGATGTTAACTTGAGATTCCATTGTCTAGATGCCTGCTTAAGTCCATAGAGGGACTTAATCAGTTTACAAACTGTAAATTTGCTATTTGATCCATTGAAACCTTGAGGAATTTTCATGTATACCTCCTCAGTTAGATCACCTTTCAAGAAAGCATTATAAATATCCATTTGGTGGATGGACCAATGTCTTGAGGCTGCAATAGACAACACACTTCTAACAGTAATCATTTTCACCACTGGTGAAAAGGTTTATTGATAGTCTAGTCCTTCCATTTGGTTATACCCTCTAGCTACCAAACGAGCTTTGAACCTTTCTACTTCTCCTGATGCCTTATATTTGATCTTATAAACCCATTTGCATCCTATTGCCTTCTGACCTTGTGGCAAGGATACCAATTCCCAAGTCTTGTTATCCTCCAGGGCCTCTACTCCATCATTTGTCTTTGATTGCCTCTAAATATGTTGTAGGTTCCACCTCAATAGAAAAATTAGCTAAGTTGCTTTGGTATTTTGGAGATATTTCTTCATATCCAATTACCTCTGAAATAGGATACTTGCAGCAACTTGCAGAATTACCCTGTCATTTCTAACATAATCCTTAAGCCATATTAGAGGCTTAGACACTCTAATTGATTTCCTTGGTTCTTCAACATGAGGTGTAGCAGAAGACTCAAAAGGAATATCAACATTGTTATGTTTAGCAGGAGATGGGATATCATGTTCAGCTAAGGGAACAACAGTCATAGCAGGTGAACATGGCACACCAATTGCATCAAGGTGATTGTCTGCAACAAAATTATTCACTCCATTTGGTTCCTCAGTAAAATCTTTTCTTAACACTGGATTTATATCCAGGAATAATGACTCTGATGAGTCATCAGCCGTATGAAAAGGAAACATGTCCACATAGAAGACTACATCTCTACTTATGAAAAACACTCTATTTTCCAAGTCCAAAAGTTTGTAACCTTTCTGTTGTGCAGCATATCCTAGAAGGACTGACCTCACAACTCGAGGTGCAAATTTATCATGACTTGTCAAGTTAGTAGTAAAGCACAGACATCCACTTACTTTTAAATATGTTAGTGAAGGTGGCTTACCAAGGAGAAATTCATAGGGTGATTTGTTTCCCATAACAAAAGAAGGAATTCTATTAATAATGTATACAACAACATCAATGAAGTGCCCTCAAAATCTAACAGGTAAATGGCCTTGAAAGCTGATTGCCCGAGCAGTTTCAAGAATATGCCTATGCCTCCTTTCCATAACTCCATTATGTTGGGGAGTATATGGACATGAACTTTGATGGACAATCCCATGCATCTGAAACAAGTCTCTGCAGGCATTGTTAAAAAACTCACTCCCGTTGTCTGATCTAAACATTTTAATTTGCTTGCAAAACTGTGTGTTGACCATAGTAATGAAGTTTTTGAGTAAGAAAATAACATCACTTTTAAGCTCATAAGAAATACCCAAGTCCATCTGGTAAAATCATCAACCAAGGTAAGAAAGTATATCATTTAATTGTAAGTATCAACTTTATAAAGTCCCCACACATCCATATGAATCAAATCAAAACTATGTAAACTTCTGCTAGTGCTGGTTGGAAAAGGCACTCTAGTTTGTCGAGCTAGGGGACAAACTTCACATTTTGACAAAGAAATATTATCTAATCTACCACTACAGTATTGCAGACTAGAAATTCTTCTGAGAACTTGAACTGGAAATTCTCTTATGCCACATCTCCATGCTTCCTTTACTAGTTACTGCAAAATCTTTATTTAGTGTCTTCCCTAATACTGCTGATAGTATGTATAAACCTTCCTCCTTTTTTGCCAATCTCCTTCACCCTCCCAGATAAGAGGTCCTGAAACATACAACATTGAGAAAAGAAAGTAACACTACATTTGAGATCCTTTGTCACTTTAGAAATTGACATGAGATTGAATTTAAAAACTGGTACACATAGCACATCTTCCAGGATTGATCGATGTCCAACCCTATACCTCTACAGAGTGGCGAGAGCGATCGATGTAGCTTTTACCCGAAAGGTCAGGATCGAATCCACAGGGAGCTACACCAATGTTTGGAATTGGATTTCTATCTAATCTAGCAGTGCGTAGTGCTCTTGATTACACTTCCAGTCATAATTGTTCGTTTGTTACTTCTAATTTTTATACTAATAAGATGCGAAATTAAGCTAAGTATGAATGCTTGTAAGGTATTCTAAATGGTTAACGAGGCACTAGGGATGTGACTTTTTCCAAGGTGAATACTTGACGGGTTCTAAAGCCTAAGGCAAAGCTGGTATGTTTGGGATCTCAATATAGCCAATGTACGATACTACTCACTCTATACCTCTCGGTAGCTTGAGAAACTTTGCCCTGATTAACTTTCTCAAGACCAATTGGGTGTCAAAATTATGCAAGCAATGTAGGCTCAAGTCGGGTATTACTATCTCTAGATTTAACCCTTTAATTGGGGCTATCAATCTCTTGAATATGCCCCAATTCCTTATTGAACTGATTTCCTAGACTCAAGCTCTCTTTCTCAAGAAGAGTCCAAGTCAAATAGGCACAAATTAGTGTTTACAACCACTAATTCAACATGGATAACACTAATTAGTCCAAATATCAACCACCCGTAAATATCTAAGCCTTAGAACAAAAGACCTATCAAATATCCACAGAAGGGTTAAGCCAGAACCCTATCTAATGAGTTTATCTACTCATAATAATGGAAGAAATCAGGTATTTAGATGAAGAACAACTGATATAATATGATTACAAACTAAGAATTGAAGATTCAATGTTAAACCAACTATAAAATTACTCAAAATAGGCTAAAACCACCGTTCACGTACTCAGCTAAATGATAGATACCTTAAAATTCTAAAAAAGAGTATTTATACAAGGCCAAATTTTCTGGATAAAAATACCCCTGACAAAGGTACCGCGGGCCGTGGAAAATGCACCGTGGGCACGGTGAGGCTTTTTAGCTTCATTTCTCAGGCTCTGAATCTGGCCTCATAAAATGCACTGCGGCCGTGGTGGCTTTACGGCGGTCTGCATAAAATAGACTGCGGCCGCAGTGGCTTCGAATCTTCCAAACTCACATCTATCTGAATCTCCTCTCTGCGGATCGCACAAAATGGATTGCGGCCGCGATGAGGCTACTGCGGCCGGGAAGAATCTATTGTGGACCATAGTGCTTGAGCTTCCAAAATTGCATCTCTCTAATATTTTCCACCGTGGACCGCAATAAATGGACTGCAGCCGTGATGGGTCTGTTGCAACTGTAGTGGAATTTATGCTGCAGCAGTGCCTTGACTTGTTCTTGGCACTTGTGCATGTTTCACATCTTTTTGAGCTGGTTTTGACTACTTGTCACTTTTTTGACAAACTCTGTAAACAAGTACAACATGTAAGCCTTTAGGATTATTTGCATACATTTTTAATCAAAATTCAAGTAAAAAGGAGTGTAAAATGAACTAGAATACCTATTTATCAAGGACATCACCTCCAGTGAGCTGACACTCGCCCATATGTGAAATTGGAGCTGAATCTCTTGTTGGTAGTTGTACTTGCCCTGAATTTCCTATTGAAGTTTCATTTTTCGGTAAACTTTTATCACCAGTCATGTGGTTCGTAGCACCAGTATCTACTATCCACTTTCAAAGTTCTAGGTTTGCACATAATGCTACATTACCACATAAACATTTACCTGCCATATTGGCACTTGCTCCTGCAGTAGATCCTTTATTCAGCAATTGTAATAACTGATTGTACTGTTCCCTAGTGAAGAATTAAGCTGGTTCAACATTGTTATTTGGTTTATATCTAGTTGCAGTAAATGGAACTGTCATTCCTTGCTGTCCAGTTGTATCAATCATAGCTGCATCTGCTTTCTTCTTCCGCTTAAAATCAGATGGATATCCAACAATCTTGTAACAATTCTCCTTTAAATGCCATGTTTTGTTACAAAATTCACATTTCATTAGTTTGTAACATTTTCCTAGTATGACCTTTCAAATGGAAAAAATCACATTCTAAACTATAATTTCTCTTTGGTCTAGATGTAGAATGGGCAGTAAACAAGGCAGTAGGATCATTATGCCCAGCTTGCCCATAGGTACCACCTGGAATCAATTTTCTACTTTCATCCTGAACCACCATAGCATAAGCCTTATCTATAGATGGTAAAGTTGGCATCAATAAAATTTGGCTCCTTGCTTGCTCAAAACTATCATTCAATCCCATAAAAAATTGTAACAATCGTTGATACTCTAATTGATCAACATACTCAGTGGCTGATGGAGGAGGTGGTAGTATTGAGTCATATTCTGCCCACAGATATTTTAATTTGGTAAAATAAGTCGACACTGATGAAATCCCCTTTGTCAAAGTGAATATTTCTTTGTGCAAATAGTATAACCTTGATGCGTTTACTTTGTCAAATCGCTCATTGAACGCAGCCCATACCTTCTGTGCATTTGAATAAAACAGTACTCCTATTACTAAATCTCTGCTCACATTGCTCATAATCCATGAAGTCACAATGGCATTACATCGATTCCACTGACATCCCAAACTTGGACCAAAGTCTTCCTTCGATGTTGATCCATCAACTAAACACAGCTTGTTCTTACCTAGCAATGCAACCTTCATCGCACGGCTCTAAAGGGAGCAGTTTTCCATACCTGTCAAGATAAGTCCCACTGACATGAATCCTGGACCATCAGATGGATTTAGGTAAAAAGGATGATTGTGATCTAAGACAATTGAGCTAGGTACTGCTCTGGTACTCGCATCAGCTCCATTATTCTCGTTTACAGTAGAATTTTTAGGAATCGCAATTGATAATTGCAGAGTTAGGGTTCAAAGTTCCAAAAATTGAGTAGATTCTCTCTAACTTCTTTCAATTTCACAAAGAAATAATCTAGAATCACTCGATTAGCTGCTTTGATACCATGAAGAATTTGCCAATAGCATGCAATTCAAGTAGAGAAATAAGAGATGAAGGATCAAGAGAAAATTTTAGTGAGAAGAAAATGCTTTGTTCTTCTATTAAGCGCAATGAAGGAGAAGATACTACAGTGTGTTTAACTGACTAATCTAATCACCTATCACATGCCAACTGTACATCACTAACTGTAGTTAAGTTAACTAAACTAACTAACAATGATTAACTATATCCTTTACAATAGTGGGTTGGTTGCTATGGCACCTGCTACTTTCTAGCTGCAGACTATGTTGTCGAAAGCTCATTTAAGGCTTCTGAGTATTCTTTCATTCTATTTAGCCTAGTACATATGGGAATAGAACCATCTACTTTAACTTTTCTACACCATTACCAACTGAGAGCGCTCTGATTTTTTGATGAAATTTGTATTCCTACACTGTCATAGTGCCTCACCAGACAAGGAAAAAGACTAAAAGTCCATAAAGGGCATTCTACAGAAGTCTTGAAAATAAATCTGAAGTAATCTTCCATAAAACATCTTTCTGCCTAATTAATTTCTTCCAAATCCTTCATTTTTTTGGGTTTAGTTCTTGGGGTTGGGAAATCTAAGAGTGCGACCTTAAGTAAAAATAAAATAAACTGTGACAAAATCTAATAGTACAAGTAAAGGCGGAATCGGGATTTAAAGTTTATGGATGCCTATAATGACCTTACGTAAATATAAAATAAATAACTGGGTTCACAATAAAAAATATTATGGATATTTAGTAAATTATTTAACACATATATACAGAGTATATGCGAAAGTTATTGGGTTCATGGGAACCCACATGTAATAGGATGGATCCCCAACAAGTGGTATCTTCAGTTTATCATTTGTTATGAGTATTTTACAAGTTCAACGAAACATTTTTTGAAGCCTTAGTTTGGTGAAGGTGGAAGACAATCCGGAATGGATAGAATGGGAAAATTTAGGGGGAAAGGCACGTGTTTGACAGGCTTTTTGCTTGTTAGTTTTTTTTGATAAAAGTTAACAGAAGGATGATTCTTGACACCTTTTTAATAATATAGGGATGTTTTTTGTTTATTGAGGTAACCCCAAGGATATACCTTGGGTTTGAGCTATAGTTAAGGGATGATTTTAGCCAAAAACTCCTTCACAAGCAACCGAAAAAGAATCAATAATCCTCCCAAATTGGAATTGGCGTTTAGAGAACTCAACTTTAAGGGAAATTAAAGCAAAATTGAAAACCCCCCATTGAAAAATTCAATTAATTAACCAAACAAACAAGAACCTAGTATTGAAATACATATAGCTAGGCTAATTAATAAAAAAAGGACAAAAGGTTGATAATTAAAAGAGTAAAATTGGCATTTGGCCATCAGAATATTTGAAAAATCTTGTTGAGTGACCTTCTGAGCAGAGGCGGATCCAGAATTTGAGGCTTATGGGTTCCTACCTTAATTTTAAATTAATATTCAATAATAACTGGGTTCACAGTTAGATATTTATAAATATTTAGTGAAATTTTTAATATAAATACAGGATTTACGCAAGAGTTACTGAGTTTCAGGAAACCCGTATTCCATGCTCTAGATCCGCCCTTGCTTTTGAGTATTATTGATATAGTTAAATGACTTTTCTATTGCAAAAAAATGAAATAGTATAACTTTATTAAGCAATTCAAATAGTTTGAGTGATCATTTGAGTAATGAACTCGTCAGTTTACTCGTCTTCCAATATAAGATGTTAAATGACAAACAATCTTTGTAAGTTGTAAGCATCTTGTGCACAAAAACAACTGATTTTGGTCTTCTCTTATCTTGACTGTGAATTATGACCCCTTTGACCCAGCAGTTGTAAAACAAATGTTGTATCTGAGCTATGACCCCCTAATAATCAGACCATATACAAGTTGTACATGTAGAAGTAGGGAATCAGTTTCCCCAATAATCAGACCATGCCCTCTCTTCAAAAGGCATCATATAGGTTTTTGGGAATGCAATTTCTGTCCTCCACCATTAGAATAGGCAGCAAGATTTTCAAACTCCCATAATAATCCCTATCTCTCTCTATATCAATATATTAGGTAAACAAGGGAAAATCAATTTGACAAGCCACAGATAAAAATGTGGATAATACATACATTTTCTTTACCTTTTTAGACCTGAATATAACTCTCTTCAAGTTTCATAATCTTCTTTCGAGAATGCTGCCTGACACTCATGGGGTCAAGCCTCCATAAAGTTTTGTCTGAGACTAACATTATTTTGCGCACACATATTTAAATGTTTCTATCCATCAAAAAGAGCTATGCTAGAAAGTAGAAACCACAAAGGTTACCATGCATCAAGTACAGTAAGAGCAATTTTTGTCATCCTCAAATTCCATATACGTAATGATCCGGCCGGTTGTTTTGGGAGTATTAGCCCCGATCCCCTATTTACTGCTTTTCCCGTATCTTGTTATACTTATGTGACTTGCCGGGAGATTTTATTTTTAGTTTCGGAGTGAATTAGGACACTTAGTCCCTAAAATGGAAGCTTAAGTTCTAGGAATTTGACCGTAGTTGGAACTGTGTAAAGACAGCTCCGGAATAGAGTTTCGTCAATTTTGTTAGCTCTGTTGGGTGACTTTGGACTTAGGAGTGTGTCCAAATTGTGATTTGGAGGCCTGTAGCTAAATTAGGCTTGAAATGGCGAAAGTTGAATTTTTGGGAAATTTGATCGGAAGTAGACTTTTTGATATCAGGGTCGGATTATGATTTCGGAAGTTGGAGTAGGTCCATAATATAATATGACCTGTGTGCAAAATTTGATGTTAATCAGACGTGATTTGATAGGTTTCAGCATCGGTTGTAGAAGTTTGAAGTTTCAAAGTTCATTAAGTTTGAATTGGAGCACGATTCAGGTTTTTTATCGTTGTTTGATGTGATTTGAAGACTCTAATAAGTTTGTATGATATTTTAGGACTTTTTGGTATATTTGGTTGAGATCCTGGGGGCCTCGGGTGGATTTCGGATGGTTAACAGACTAGTTTTGGACTTGTTAGAATTGCATAAAAATTTGGTGCATCAGTTACTGGTTTCCTTCATCACATTCGCGAGAGAGTTCTCGCGTTCGCATAGGGTATTTGGGAGGCGAGCTGAGTTTTGCTCTTCGCGTTCGCAATATGGTTCTCACGTTCACGAATCTTTGGAGCTTTGAGTCTATGCATTCGCGATTAGGACCTTGCGTTCGCGTAGAGGAACGGGAAGAGGGTGTTCCAGACATTTAGCCTACGCATTTGCAATGAGGGTCACGCGTTCGCATAGGGTCGGACTATGTGAGCTTCTGCATTCATGAGTGGGTTCTCGCGTTCGCGAGGGAGGTTTTGGGCTTAAGGAAATTTAATGCTTCGTGAACGCAGGGGTGTTTCCGCGTTCGCGAAGAAGGAAATGCCTGGGCAGATATAAATATTTCGAAGTGAGGGTTTTGCCATTTTTATCACAACTTGAGATAGAGAGCTCGGATTTGGAGGAGATTTTGAGGGATTTTTAGAGGCTTCAATTGGGTAATGATTCTTCACTTTTTTTTTTTTTTTGTTATATCCAACTAATCTATCATTAACTTCATCTTCTAATTTAAGATTTGGGTTGAGAATTTGGGAAAAAATGGGAAAAGTTTTTTAACCAAAATTTTGAGTTTTGATATCCGATTTGAGTAATTTTGGTATGAATGAGCTCGTGGTTGAATGGATGTTCGTATTTTGTGTCTCTTACCCGGTTTTGATACGTGGTCTCGAGTCGACTTTTTGGGTGGTTTTCTAATTTCTTGCTAAAGCCTTGATATCATTAATTAGATTGGTTTCTTATAGTTATATTTATGGTATGTAATTGCTTTTGGCTAGATTTGGGTCATTCGGAGTCGAAAAGTCATGGAAAAGGCATTCAAACTGATTGATTGAGCTTGGTTCGAGGTAAGTGGCTTGCCTAACCTTGTGTGGGGGAAATCCCTTATGATTGGGTACAGTTGTGATACTTTTGTGATATGTGAGCCCGTGTATGCGAGGTGACGTGTGGGTACATGGGATAATTATTGAAAATTTTGTTTTTTACCGAGTAGTAACTGTTACATCTTAATTGAGTTATACCGGCATATGTAGTTATTTTGTTCAGCTTAATATCGCATGTCTACATGTCTTAAATGCTTATTTCAAATCTGTGCAACATGCTTAATTGAATTCTTATTTTTCCTTGATCTGTATCAGTCCTAAACTATAGAGTTCTTGCTGTTAATTGTTGTTTCCATTGAATTCGAGCCGTGTATTTACTTTTGGGACTACGAGACGGTACCTCGGTAGATCCCCATGCACATTTACTTTTGTGACTACGAGGCGGTACTTCGGGAGATCCCCTTGCATATTTACTTTTGAGACTACGAGACGGTATCTCGGGAGATCTCCTTGCATATTTACTTTTGAGACTACGAGACGGTATCTCGGGAGATCCTCTATTGAGCATTTACTTTGGGGACTGTGAGACGGTATCTCGGGAGCGCCCCTATTGTTTACCTCTATGTGTTGTGTTGTTACTTTATCTAGGATTCTCCTTGTTAGATTCTTAGTCTNCATTAACTTCATCTTCAAATTTAAGATTTGGGTTGAGAATTTGGGAAAAAATGGGAAAAGTTTTTTAACCAAAATTTTGAGTTTTGATATCCGATTTGAGTAATTTTGGTATGAATGAGCTCGTGGTTGAATGGATGTTCGTATTTTGTGTCTCTTACCCGGTTTTGATACGTGGTCTCGAGTCGACTTTTTGGGTGGTTTTCTAATTTCTTGCTAAAGCCTTGATATCATTAATTAGATTGGTTTCTTATAGTTATATTTATGGTATGTAATTGCTTTTGGCTAGATTTGGGTCATTCGGAGTCGAAAAGTCATGGAAAAGGCATTCAAACTGATTGATTGAGCTTGGTTCGAGGTAAGTGGCTTGCCTAACCTTGTGTGGGGGAAATCCCTTATGATTGGGTACAGTTGTGATACTTTTGTGATATGTGAGCCCGTGTATGCGAGGTGACGTGTGGGTACATGGGATAATTATTGAAAATTTTGTTTTTTACCGAGTAGTAACTGTTACATCTTAATTGAGTTATACCGGCATATGTAGTTATTTTGTTCAGCTTAATATCGCATGTCTACATGTCTTAAATGCTTATTTCAAATCTGTGCAACATGCTTAATTGAATTCTTATTTTTCCTTGATCTGTATCAGTCCTAAACTATAGAGTTCTTGCTGTTAATTGTTGTTTCCATTGAATTCGAGCCGTGTATTTACTTTTGGGACTACGAGACGGTACCTCGGTAGATCCCCATGCACATTTACTTTTGTGACTACGAGGCGGTACTTCGGGAGATCCCCTTGCATATTTACTTTTGAGACTACGAGACGGTATCTCGGGAGATCTCCTTGCATATTTACTTTTGAGACTACGAGACGGTATCTCGGGAGATCCTCTATTGAGCATTTACTTTGGGGACTGTGAGACGGTATCTCGGGAGCGCCCCTATTGTTTACCTCTATGTGTTGTGTTGTTACTTTATCTAGGATTCTCCTTGTTAGATTCTTAGTCTTTTCATGTTATTATGTCTTTTGTCTTACTTATTGTATACCAATAGGCCCTGACCTGACTTCGTCACTACTCTGTCGAAGTTTGGCTGGCACTTACTTGGCACCGTCGTGGTGTACTCTTGCTACTCTTCTGCACATATTTTGTGTGCAGATCCAGGTAACTCCTACCAGCTACACTATTATTTGCGTACCTGATGCTGCTCCGGAGACTTCAAGGTACGTCTGCCCGCGTCCGCAGACCTCAGAGTCCCCCTCTATCCCTTTTATGTTGTTTCTCATTTATTTCTTCTAGTTACTGATGTATAGAAACATTTAGACATATTTCTAGAGCTTGTGACTTGTGATTATCAGGTTTTGGGAATATTATTTATTCTCGAGTGCTGGTTTACTTGTACATGCCGAGCGAAATTTTATCATTATATAGTTATCTGTTGAAGTTTAGTGTTATATTCTACTTTTATTTTTGTTATTCCGCAATTGTTAAGCTTACCTAGTCTTAGAGACTAGGTGCCGCGACGATATCTTACAAAGAGAGATTTTAGAGACTAGGTGTCGCGACGACATCTTACAAAGAGAGATTTCAATCGTGACAATATACAGAAATAGTTGCATGAAATTCCAGAAAAAGAAACTTTTAAAGATGCAAAATTTTAAAGAGGGGCAACATGTGGGATCCCAGCTAATGGAGCAAATGAAAATTGAAAAACATATAAAAATGAGAATGTTATTCCATCGGCATTCGTTGCTAAAATCAAGTCATGAGGTGGAATGCAAACTGGAGGTTCATTCTAAATTAAAATACAAGGTCTAATTTAAGTTAAATTTTATGAACATGGTAGACCAAAACGAATGGCTTGGCTTGGGAATAGATTAAGCACGAGTCAGCCCGAGGTTATTAGACTATAATTGGGACTCACGGCGAGGTACATGTGTCAAGGAATTATCAGTAGGTGCAGGTGTAGGGTAATACCAATTGTTGTGAAGAATCTGAATCCTCTCATCACCCTTCTTCTTTGGCTTCTCTTCTCCATTTTTCTGGCATCTTATCCCCTTCTTTATTACTGTTTCATTGCTTAGATTTCCTATTTTAGTTGGTTAAATACAATGTATCTTCGTTGTTGTTGAATATTTTGAGTATTATTCATGGCATAAAATGAGAAATGCCTAAATACACTCCCGAGGACATAGTTTAATGGTTAATGAATTAGAATGAAAACCGGGGAAGACATTTATATCGTTGCAGAGACAAAAATTGTATAATTTCTTTCCCTCTCCACATGCCTTAGTATGCAGATTCATCGATACCTCTATCAATAAAAAGTAACTGATACTCAATGTAATATTCAAGCTACTTAAGCTAAGGTACTAGGTGTTTGACTCAAAAGTTATCGAATACTTTCCGAGCAAATCAATCCAAAAAAATCAAGGGGTAAATCGTAATCGAATATAATAAGACCTAGGGATATATCATATATGATATGTTTGTTCGTTTTTGATCTCAGCAGATCGAAAGTCAAAGAGTGTGGTTTTTAGAGAGAGGGAGAGAGGGAGAGAGAGAGACAAAAATTGTTCGATCAAAAAATCCCCCCTTTCTTTACAATGCTTGGGTCCCTTTTATATATCAAGGGACCCTCCTTGAAATACTAAAATATACACGAACTGACTATATGCCCTCTAAAGGACGACGGGACCTATGGTATTGCTTGTTCCATCATCCCTAGGTCGTACCCCTTCCTTAGTACATGCACGCCTGATGGTCATCCATGCTGATGTAGGGACGCAGCGGGTCGAATTTGACCCCACACAGTTAGTCTCTCCGCTCGTCGGGATCGCATCAAGGTGTGTCCCCGATGGGCGGACCCTCGAACTCTGTTCTGGGAGAATTTGACCTGGTTCGAAGGCGGTAACGTAACTAGTGGGAGATAATATTTGAGACCGTTGAAAAGCTGTCGCGCAATCCCTTTATTCAAGTGACGTCAGCATGTGCATGCGTCATCATTACGCATATTCTCGAGGTAACAACAAAAGGCGTTCTGACATTTTGGTTTCCCTCGCTCGTTTGAAATATGCCACTTCAATTCTAATGCCACCCAATCTTATAAATAGGGGAAGGGTTTAACTTGATGCAACTTTTGGTCATTTGCAAACACTTTTCTTTTGCTTTCTAAATAAACACCTTCTTTCATCGGAACTTCACCGTTTCTCAAAACCTTTCTTTTCGTTGTGTTATACACTATTCCTTGAACAGAAACCATGGCTAAATCCTGGCGAGATAACCTGAAGTCTACTAATGCTACTACATTAGATATACCGCCTCCCTCTAGTGGTGATGAAGGAGAAAGGGAAGAGGACCTCACCCATCTCAATGTGGATAACTTGCTACCAAAGCAACTTCTAACTCGGAATGACTTCAACAAGGATTCTCCCGCACAACCTTCAGAGCGTTCTGAGTTAACGCTAGATCATTTGGACGATCTTCATGCATTGTGCGGCATATCTGCTCATGTGGAGATGGTCCCGGTGGGAACCGATTACGCGAACGTCCATAGACCGGGATATTGCACATTCTATGAATATTCATTTTTAATCGGTTATGGTCTCCCTATCTTTCCTTTGGCGGAGGAACTTTGCCGTTTTTACAATGTGTGCCCATCTCAACTCACTTCATATACCTTAAAGGTATGTCAGATATTGTCCACATACTCTGAGCTAGCTGGGTACGAGGTCTCCGTCCACCATTTTTTACAACTATTCAGCGCCGGTTACCTAAGGGGTACCATGCTACATTTGAGGAGCCGTGGTGCAAAGGGACTGGTGGTCAGGATCGATGACCCACCCAGTCGCGGGTACTGGCGCAGATACTTCTTCATTAAGACGAAACACCTGGTACTCAACTCTGCCGGATTCCTAGAGAAATGGAATTCAAAACGTAAGCGTTTCCATTAATTGAATTCTTTGCCATACGTGGATCCAGCGGTTCTGATTGTATTATTACTATTTTTTGTTTGCAGCGAGGGCTTACCCACCCCGGCTCATCAATGGCATTAGGCAATGGGTAGCCGATTTGCTACCTTATGCGGAAGAGACCCGCACATGGTCCGCATTCCTTCAGCGTTACGGCCTCGTAGGCCCTTCAGGTATTTTCTTGACTTTAGTTGGCAGGTTTTACAAGTTTTATCGATTGAGTCATCTGTGTCAACAGGTCGAGGCGTTACCAAGAAGAGGGCGGCGGTATCTACCTCCACACGGTCGGGCATGGCCTCGGATACTCAAGAGATACTTTGTGCATCCGTCCGAGGGGGTATCTCTGTAGTTCTTTCCGGGAGTTGCGCTTGTGACGGTGGTTGCAAGCGAAACAACGCCATCAGTACCGACTTCGCAATCTACGGACGAGTTTTCTGAGGGCGAGGAGTTGGTGGAGAGAAAAAGGCAAATGCTTGAGACGGGCAAGGCGGTGGCTACTGATGATGAAAGGCGTAGCATGCCTCTTCAAACGCCTAGACCCGTCTTTATGGCCGACGCTATTCGTTTCGGGAGGCTAGCCCATCAAGGGAGCGCCGTTGCCAGTACTAGCTCGGTTCGTGCCGCTGTAGGTAGTTCAGCGACCGTCGTTGATGGGGCTGCTGAGAGATCGGATTCCGAGATCGCCTAGGGAGATATGGATGAGTTTGTGGGCGGTGTCACACATGTGGAGATGACAGTGAACGGGTCCGACCGCCGAATCATGATTCCGGGGGCTTACAATTTTTTACTGCATAGCGAACAGGCAGCGTTAGAGCTTGCCTTGTTGTGTGCCGCCCCTAAACGTGAAACGCTAAAAACTGTCAGTGATGCGGAGCTGTGTCAACAGGTCGCCGGCATGACTCTACATGTAACCTTTTATTTTTGCGTGTTGTGAGGTCGGTTTTGATGTTTACTAATTCTTATCTTTCCTCTCAGACCCTTGTTTTGGAGATAGAGCGGAGGCGCCGTGAGCAGAAGAAGGCGACCATATTCAATAAGATGGTAAAGAGGTACCAGCAGTACCGCTCCAAGCATCAGGCGACGACGGATCTTTTCCAGCAGTATCATGAGTTTCAGGTGTTTCGGGAGGGTCTTAAGCAGAAGGAGGCCCAATTAGAATGTGGAGTAGCGGAATTGGAGCAGACAGACGTGGAGCTGATGAGGGCAGTGGCCCATAACAGTGATTTGGAATCACTCCTCAAGTCGAAGGGTGAAGAGCTAGAGCTTAGTCGAGGGGTGGCAGCGAAGAATGCCGATCTGCAACGTAGGGTGGCGGACCTGACTCCCGAACTCGAAGCCAAGGTTGTAGAGATTGGTGTTCTTAGGCAGGGTGCCCTGCCAAGGCCCGAGGACGCGGTTTGGCCTTCGCAGCTTTCTTCATTTCCTCCCTCGTCTGACCGGGATGCGTGCCGTAACGTGAATGATATGTGGGTTTATTTTGAAGCCAAACTGGATGTGTTCAAGGAGCTTCATGCTGCAGGTCGAGCAACAGAGGAGGAGGTTCAGATGCGGCAGCTCAAGGCTCATTCAGCTCGGGAAGCCTGTGGGTACAGTTCTGATTCCTCTGAATGTGAAGACTATTCTTCGGAGGATGTCAAACAGCTAGATTCCGATCCCTGGTATAACGATGCCTACCGCCCCGGGGTCGATGGACAGGATGGCGAGTAGCCTTAGGTTGATATATGTTTTGTTTCTCTCTTTTTTTTGGAATGTAATGGGGGCCCTTCGTGGGGCTGAATGTAGATACATTCTTTTGTTGTAATATATGAATTATACTTTTGCTATTATTCCTTTTTTGTTGTTCTTCATTTTTCGAAACTTCACCTTAACGGAGGTGATGTTCGTTTGTTTGTGGAGAATTTGTCGTGACTTTGGGCAATATCAAAATGATGTAGGCGGTCTTGGGGGTAGCTTAATTGGGGGTGGTCCCCCTGGGACTAACCGCCGTTGTAGGTGAATCAAAGATTGATCTCAGTTAATCAGATAAGATGTAACTTCGACCGTCATCGAAGTGTTATCCATCGTAGTCGAACTAGGTCGACACTTAATGGCGATGGCCTTAGCTAGTAGGATATGACTTCGACTGTCGTCGAAGTGTTATCCATCGCGGTCGAACTTGGTCGACGCTTAATGGCGATGGCCTTAGCAAGTAGGAGACTGTCGTCGATGTGTTATTCGTCATGATCGAACTGGGTCGACGCTTAATGGCGATGGCCTTAGCCAGTAGGATGACTTTAACTGTCGTCCAAGTGTTATCCATCGTGGTCGAACTGGGTCGACGCTTAATGGCGATGGCCTTAGCCTAGGATATGACTTCGACTGTCGAAGTGTTATCCGTCGTGGTCGAACTGGGTCAATTCTTAATGGCGATGGCCTTAGCCTAGGATATGACTTCCACTGTCGTTGAAGTGTTATCCGTCGTGGTCGAACTAGGTCGACGCTTAATGGAAATGGTCTTAGCCTAGGATATTACTTCGACTGTCATTGAAGTGTTATCCGTCGCGGTCGAACTGGGTCGACGCTTAATGGCGATGGCCTTAGCCAGTAGGATATGACTTCGAATGTCGTCGAAGTGTTATCCATCGTGGTCGAACTGGGTTGACGCTTAATGGCGATGGCCTTAGCCTAGGATACGACTTCGACTGTCTTCGAAGTGCTATCCGTCGTGGTCGAACTGGGTCGACGCTTAATGGCGAAGGCCTTAGCCTAGGATATGACTTCGACTGTCGTCGAAGTGTTATCCGTCGTGGTCGAACTTGGTCGACGCTTAATGGCGATGGACTTAGCCTAGGATATGACTTTGATTGTCGTCGAAGTGTTATCCATCGTGGTCAAACCGGGTCGACGCTTAATGGCGATGGCCTTATCCTAGGATATGACTTCGACTGTCGTCAAAGTGTTATCCATCGTGGTCGAACTGGGTCGACGCTTAATGGCGATAGCCTTAGCCAGTAGGATATGACTTTGACTGTCGTCGAAGTGTTATCCATCATGGTTGATCTGGGTCGACGCTTAATGGCGATGGCCTTAGCCTAGGATATGACTTTGACTGTCATCGAAGTGTTATCCGTCGTGGTCGAACTGGGTCGATGCTTAATGGCGATGGCCTTAGCCGCTTACATAATAGAGACAATGTCCTTAGCCGCTTACATAATGGAGACAATTCTGTACAATGTAGAGTTTATCCCATGCACTGGAGGTTCAACTAGTGTAGTCCCTTTATTATATCGGCCCAGAGACCGCGTTGAGTGGCCGATGTGATAAACTCATACTCAGATACCCCCCGAGTGTCTCCTCTGCCGCCTCGTTAAAAACCACCCCGAGAAAACCCAATTGGGACAAAACTCGGGTAAGGGAAAAAGAGTACGACTCGGGAGACGCCTTTCAGAAGTGGAAGTATTTGAGGTGGGCAACGTTCCAGTTGTTTTGGAGTGTTTTCCCTCCATTATTTCTAACTGGAATGCTCCTTTGTTCGCTGCTGCTGTGATTTTATATGGTCCATCCCAGTTGGTACCCAATTTTCCTTCAATCGGATCCTTTGACGCCAATGTCTTGGCTTTGAGGACGTAATCGCCCACTTTGAGTGGCTTTATTTTGGCCTTCTTGTTTTGGCCTTCTTGTTGTAATACCTTTCAGCCTGCTATTTTTGGGCCATCATTCTTATGTGGGCCATGTCCCTTCGTTCTTCGGCCTCGTCCAGGTTTTGAAATCTGTTTTTGTCATTCTGTGCCCCGCTGGTATGTGAATATCTCAGGCTTGGCTCCCCGATTGCAACGGGTATGACTGCGTCAGTTTCGCAGACCAATAAATACGGCGTTTCTCCTGTGCTGGATTTGGGTGTGGTTCGATGTGCCCACAACACCTCTGGTAGTAACTCTGGCTAGAGCACTTTATCTTTTTCGAGTTTCTTTTTCAATATGTTCAATATTGTTTTGTTAGAGGACTCGGCTTGGCCGTTGGCGGCAGGATGATATGGAGTGGAGAGTATCCGCTTAATATGCCATTTCTCGAAGAACTCAGTTGTCTTTTTTTCGATGAACTGGGGCCCATTGTCGTAGCTGATTTCTTTAGGGATGCCGAAGCGACATATGATGTTTTTCTATATAAAGGTGATGACTTCCTGCTCGCGTATCTGTGCATATGCGCCTGCTTCTACCTACTTGGAAAAGTAATCAGTCAAAACTAGAAGAAATCGTACCTTTCCTCATCCCCCTGGTAGGGGACTGATTATATCCATTCCCCACTTGATGAAGGGCCATGACGAGGTGACTGAATGGAGAATCTCTCCTGGTTGGTTCATGGGGGCGTACTTTGGCACTGTTCGCACCTATGGACATATTCTGCTGCCTCTTTTTTCATAGTGGGCCAGTAATAACCAGCTCGGATGATGCAGCGGATGAGGGCGCGATTACCTGTATGAGCGCCACAATGGCCTTCATGCACCTCTTCTAATACTTGTCTCGTTTGGTGCGGCCCAAGGCACTTAGCGAGGGGTCTGCCAAATGTCCTTTTGTAGAGATCATGCTCTATCAGGGTGTATCGGGCAGCTTGCATGCAAAGTTTTTTGGCTTCTTTCTTGTCACGTGGGAGTGCCCCATCCTGTAGATAGGATACAAATTGGTTGCGCCAGTCCCAAGTAAGGTTTAAAGAAAGTACCTCAACGTGATCGATGGCCGAATGGAGTAGCGTTACAACGCATTCCTTGCTGATATTCTTGGTAGCCGCAGCTAATTTTGCTAGGCCATCTGCCTCTACATTTTTTGCCCTGGGTATCTGTCCGAAGTGACATTAATCAAATTCGGTCATCAGCTTGTGGATTTCCGATTGGTATTTTTGTAGTCTTTGTTCTTTGATTTGGTAAGTCCTGGTGACTTGGTTTACTACAAGTTGGGAGTCGTAGTGGAGGATGAGTCGTCGAGCTCCATATTTGATGGCTAATTTCATACCTGCAATCACAGCCTCATATTCGGCCTCATTGTTAGTCATCTCAAGGCATCGTATGGACTAGCGAATTATTTCTCCGGTAGGGACTTCAAGGACGAGTCCCGATCCCGAGGAGTTGGCAGCTCCATCGGTGTAGAGATCCTAGAGGTCGGTGTTGGAGGAAGCACAAATGGCCTCCACTTCCGCCTCTGGCAGTATCTCTGCGCTGAAGCCGGCAAGTACCTGTGACTTGATGGCGGTTCTTGGATGGTAGGATATGTCGTGCTCGCTAAGCTCTATGGCCCACCTAGCGAGCCTACCCGAAAGTTTGGGCTTGTGTAGGATGCTTTTCAAAGGGAAGTTCGTTATCACCTTTATGGGGTGGCACTGGAAATGGGGTCTGAGCTTTCGTGAAGCTGCGACTAGCGCGAGAGCCAGCTTCTTGAGGTGTGCATAGCGTGTTTCGGCATCTACTAAGGTTTTGCTAATATAGTAAATAGGAGATTGCGTACCTTTATTTTTGCGGACCAAGACTGCGCTGACAGCAACTTCAAACACTGCCAGATATACTAGCAGGTGCTTGCCCGAGTTTGCTTTGACCAGTAATGATGGCGACGACAAGTAAGCTTTCAATTTCTCAGGGCCTCGATGCATTATTCGTTCCATTGTAACCCATGATCCTTTCTCAGTACGTTGAAGAACTTATGGCATCTGTTAGAGGACCGTGAGATAAATCTTGATAGGGCGGCTATTCGCCCCGTTAATTTCTATACCTTCTTCTTGCTGTTCAAAGTTTCGGGAATTGTGTCTATAGCCTTGATCTAGTCCGGGTTAACTTCGATACCTCGTTGTGATACGAGGAAGCCCAGGAATTTCCCCGAGGCTACGCCGAAGGCGCACTTTTTAAGGTTTAGCTTCATCCCGTACTATCTTAGTATCTCAAAGGCTTCTTTCAAGTGATCGATGTTATCCTCTTTCTTTGTCGACTTTACTAGCATGTCGTCGATTTAAACTTCCATGGTTTTGCCAAGCTGTTCCTTGAACACTTTGGTGACCAATCTCTGATATGTTGCTCCTGCGTTTTTGAGCCCGAATGGCATCACCTTATAACAGTACGTCCCTTGGTGAGTGATGAAAGTTTTCTTTTCTTGATCTTCTCCGACCATCATGATTTGGTTGTATCCGGAGTAGGCATCTAAGAAACTTAGCAGTTCGTGCCTGGCGGTGGCGTCTATCAGCTGGTCGATGTGGGGTAATGGGAATGAGTCCTTTGGACATGCTTTGTTCAAGTCAGTGAAATCCATGCACATTCTCCATTTCCCATTTTTCTTTTTGACCATGACGACATTAGCGACCCATTGCGGGTACTTCGATTCTCTAATGGAACCATTGGCTAATAATTTATCCACTTCTTCACTGACCGCCTCGTTGATTGCAGTGTTGAACTTCCTCCCCATCTGTCGTACAGGTGGGTATAGTGGGTCGACATTCAGCTTGTGAGCGGCGATGTCTTTCGGGATTCCCGGCATATCTGAATGAGAGAAAGCAAACAAATCTGCATGGTTAGTTAAGAATTGGTGGTACTTACTTGAGTCACAGAGATTGTGCCCGATGTAGGCTTTCTTTGATCTGTCGGCGTCGTCCAATTGGACCGGGTCGAGGTCTTCGATCGTTGCTTTGCATGCTTCTATGATTTTTGGGTCTTTGATGGCTTCCACTGTCGGGTTGGCTTTAGCCCCTGACACGGCTGATTACTATGCTTTTGCACTTGCTCCTTTCAGTTGTTTGGTGTGTGTGCAGTCTTGGGCTATTTGGTAGCATTCCTGAGGGTACGTGGCTCGCCTCAGATGCTGAATACTCCCCATGTGGTAGGGAATTTGATCACCTGGTAGAAGCTCGAGGGGACTGCCCGCATGGCATGTATCCAGGGGCGCCCTATAATGGCTTTGTAAGTCGTTTCCTGGTTCATCACATGGAATGTGGTTTCCAGTGTAACTCCCCCTGCTAAGACTGGCAATGATATCTCTCCGGAGGTCCGCTCCACTACATTATTAAAACCTGTTAGCATTATGCAACGCGGTATTATCTTATCTTTGAGTCACATTTGTATGAGGACTCTTGGATGGATAATACAAGTTCCACTTCCATCATCTACCATAATTCTCTTAACATCAGTATCGGCGATACGCAAAGTTATAACTAAAGAATCATAATGAGGAAAAGACAAACTATCGGTATCAGACTTATCGAAGGTGATACTATCTTCGAAGTCATCATACCGTTCATTGGCGATCGTGCGTTTCAGTTTGTGTGTGGTGGTGAACTTTATGTGGTTGATTGCGGAGTCGTCGCCGCCACCGATGATCATATTTATGATGCGTGCTGGAGAAGGTAGCTTTGGTGGACCTTGGGATTGATCTCGTCCTCTGGCGAAGTTGGTCTTTCTCTTATTGCTAAGCAGCTCTTTCAGGTATCCTTGGTTTAGCATCCTGACCACTTCTTATCGCAGACCTATACAATCTTCAGTCTTGTGTCCCCTTTCCTGATGGAACTCGCACAGGACGTTCGACCTCCTTGTGCTAGGATCTGACTTCATTTTCTGCGGCCACTGCACCTTTGTGCCCAGCTTCTCCAGCGTGTACACTAGTTCAGAAGGGGACACACAAAAGTTATGGGCAGATAATAAAGGAGGCATACCTCTCTTGTTCCGGACTGGGACAAAATGTCGCTGTGCAGTATCTGGGTGCCTTGGGGGGGTGGATTGGGTGTCCTGACGTAAGGCTGATGCCTTTCTTTGTTGAAGCGTGGGGGTTGTTCCCGTTGCACGTCGTTGCATCGATCTCTTCTTGATTTTGACTGTATTGTCGTTAGCCGTTGGGTTGGCCTATTGAGATCGTCTTCATCCGCTCTTACTTAGGCACAGTAGGCGTTGTGAATCTCTTCCCATGTGGTGGGGGGATATTTCATGAGTCGGCTCAGCAACTTCTTGGTCGCTCTTGAACCATCTCTGTTTAATCCATTTTGGAAAGCTGCGACCGCCATGCCTTCCGATACGTTTGGCAAACTCATTCTTACTCCGTTGAACCTGGCCAAGAAGTCCCTGAGTCTCTCACCTATTGTTTGCCTGATGGTGAAGATATTGTTGACCCTAGCTTCGGCTTTCTTTGCTGCTGCGTGGGCGGTGGCGAATTTGTCTGCCATTTCTTCGAACGTCGATATTGTCCTAGCTGGTAGTTGAGAATACCGTGTTAAGGCCCCTCCTGTAAGCATTTCTCCGAACTTTTTTAGCAGTACAGATGGTACTTGTTCTTTAGACAAATCGTTGCCTTTTACAGTGGTCACGTAATGAATCAGATGATCCTCGGGATCCGTAGTCCTGTCATATATTCTTAAGTATGGTGGCATCTTAAAGGTTTTTGGGATTGGGTGAGGGGCAGCCTTCTCACTGTACGGTTGTTCAACGAACCGTCCTACGTCGCGCTTTGGTAGTAGCTTAGGGGCACCAGGAATTTTGTCTACTCTTTCCTGGTGCTCTTTCATTTGACCACGGAGCGCTTTGTTTTCATTCTCCATCTCCTCCATTTTCTTGAGGATGGTTGCAAGTGCACCATCGCTGGCGTTGGTATCAACATGAGTGTTGCTTGCTCGTACAACACCGAGTTCACCGGTGGCAGTAGTGAAGTCTGCTGCCGGTGAGTCCCCGGTGTTCCCTTGAGGCAATTTTTTGAGTAAACTGCTTAGAGTGTTTGTCAACCACTCTTCCAGTAGCTTCTTGACTATCGGGGGTGTTTCTTTGGCGGCAGATCTAGAAGCCCATTTCTCGTGCAGAATCGTTAAGTCTTCAAGTGAAGAGGGTGAGATCTCCTTATCTGGTGCACTACCGGGGGTTGTGCTTATGGCGTTTTTTCTACCGGCCTCGTTGAGAGGGCCTATGAGGTTTGTTGCTACATCTGCTATTATCTTAATTCTTGCTTCTCATTCTGGCATCGTTCGGTTTCTATGGAGTGTGAAGAACGATGACCATTGTTTTTTGATATCCTAGGTATGAACTATGATTTCGATTGCCGAAATCCCCACAGACAGCGCCAAATTGTTTGACTCAAAATTTATCGAATACTTTTCGAGCAAATCAATCGAAAAAAATCAAGGGGTAAATCGTAATCGAATATAATAAGACCTAAGGATATATGATATGTTTGTTCGTTTTCGATCTCAGCAGATCGAAAGTCAAAGAGTGTGGTTTTTAGAGAGAGAGAGAAACAAATCGTTCGATCCAAAAATGCCCCCTTTCTTTACAATACTTGGGTCCCTTTTATATATCAAGGGACCCTCCTTGAAATATTAAAATATATACAAACTGACTACATGCCCTCGAAAGGACAACAGGACCTATGCTATCGCTTGTTCCATCATCCCTAGGTCGTACCCCTTCCTTAGTACGTGCACGCTTGATGGTCATCCACGCCGACGTAGGGACGTAGCGGGTCGAATTTGACCCCATACACTAGGAGTAGTATTTTTCTATCATGATCTTTCAATCAAAATTTAATTCCTTCAAAATTTTGTAAATATGAGCGTATCATTGTAGCTCGTAGTCATGAATCAGAGCAAAGGGAACACCCTAATTTGTGTTAAAAGCGTAACTTATTTAGCTTTGAAATGAAATACATAGTGTAAAGATATCATAATATTCATATAAAGTTATAAACGATACCAATTGATTGAGGTTAATCGAATTAGCCAAAAAAGATAGTGTGATTTCAGATATTGTCACTAAATTGACATCACACGACAATGTTCAAAAGATATATTTTTAGATTCAAACTTGTACTAAGGACCATGACACCTAAACAAAATACTTGACACTAATATATTAAAGAGTTAATAGGTTAATATCTCCAAAAATGTCATTATTTTTCGAATTTTATACCTAAATAATTGGGTGTTTGTAAAACTCCTACGAACTCATATTAAAATACTCCCTTAAGAAACATGACCTGCTATGTGAACGTTTGCATTGTTTTGCGAGTTTTATGTCTAAACTATTAAGTGTTCATAGAATTCTTTGTAAAAGTACGGCTAGGTGGACTTATTTTTAAGACTTTCTATTTTTTTGTTGGTAATTATATTTTTCATTAATCATCAAAAGAGGCCTTTACAAATCAACAGAGTTATCCTCTTACTCTTTACATGTTATCTAAATCTAACCTATACTATGAGCAGTACATAAGAAAATTATACACAGCTGATTAGTTGCTACATTATTTTCAGAAACTAAGTTGCTTTTTGCTCTCATTCCTCCTTGAGCTCGAAAGTTACAAACACATGCCATTTTTAAGACTTTCCATATTACAAGCTATTCTAAACATTTATACTCCATATGAATTAACGTCTAAAAGCTCGCAAAATGACGATTATTAACAATATTCACTCTACATCTTGATGCATTAAATAATATGTCCCGATCATTTTCCCCTTTGCATATATTCTCCTTTTTCCCTCTTTTAGTTTCGAAACAAAAACCATCATATCCAAATTGATGGAGTACTACTATTTGAAGTAGTGGAATAATCAACTCATTTATTAAATCCAACTCGGATTACATTTCATTACGTAAATCACGTCGAAATTGCAGACAGAGTTACCTAGAAAAACCCTTTCATTTTCCCTTTTCGTCCTGCGCAGTTCTTCTGGATTTCATCATTCAACATTTCTACAGAGACAGGGGAAAAGGGGGCAAACAAACATGTCAGGCGGAATCGCGCGTGGTCGACTTGCCGAGGAACGCAAAGCTTGGCGTAAGAATCACCCACATGTACGTCCTTTTCTACGCTTTATTTATACCCTCTTCCTTTCAATTTTTTTTATTACTATGTCTATTGAGACACAGTAATGGGTAGTAATTTGATGTGTTTGTTAACTTTATGGGTCTCTTCTTTTCTTTTTTAGGGTTTTGTGGCTAAGCCGGAAACAGGTCCAGATGGGTCTGTCAATTTGATGGTGTGGCATTGTTCTATCCCTGGTAAAATCGGGGTATGTGAAGTTTGTTCCTTTCTTCACGAATTTTCTCCTTTTTTTTGTTGTAATTTTTCTGGAGTTGTTTTAGTAGTATTAAAAATGGAAAGCTAGAATATTATGATGATTTTTTTTTTTGAACTTTGTTTCTGGGAAAATCCCCATTCCTTGTCCATTAAAATCTCGGTGTTTGCATGAACCTCATTAATTTATCACGGTTAAGTGACACACTTTGGCGGAGCCACATACACACTGTTTAGATAGGTAAAAACTACTGATTTGTTATGTATATATTGAATCCCTCGGCTTCTTCGTGTATTTATTTTTTAAAATTTTGACTCCCTTTAGTGATAGTTTTGGCTCCGCTACTCGTGATACATTGAGAATTGAGATGTGGAATACATATTAGTTAATCGTGATTGGTTTGGTCCAAACACTGGGTGCTGGATCAGTTTTCTTCGGGTGGAGACGGGTGTTTGTTGTGCCTAGCCTTTCTCTTGCATTTGAGAAATAGGTTTCCACACCTTGCATCAAACATGTGATCTACCGGTCATCAACAGCACTACCATTGTGCCAAAGATCATCCTCTCCTCGTCCATGATTGGGATTTTTTAGACTGGAATCTGTCTAGTTTCTACAGAAGCCTTTTTTCGTTGCTTGCTTGCTTGCTTGCTTGCTTTGGTATCTAAAAATTAGTGGTTTTGCACTATAATTAATCCTTTTTTTTGTACGTTGATGAGGATGTTAATTGATTCCTCATTAATATGAAGAAAAGATTTCGAAGTTTAATCAGTACTTAAACACATCAGTTTGGATATATTTCATAGCCGTTATAGGAAGTGTTCAATTATATTGGTTGTTACTTAGTTTTCTTTTGATTTACTTCACTGAATATAGACCATTAAAGCAAAGAATTAAATAGAAGTGAAGAGAATTTGGTAATGGGGTGGTAGCTGGGTACTAGGAAGTAGATCTGAGAGATCTATGTTACGTTTGGTTGGATGAGAATAGTTGTAGTATACACTATCTTTTCATGACTATGGATTAAGCTTAATTTCATGCACAAATGGAAAGTATTCTATCTGGAAAGAAAAAATCAATTGATAATCAATAAAATTGCAGTTCCTTTTATAAGATATAAAAAATATAAGGTTTCAGCTTGGTCATAACAACTACTTGGAGCAACTTGCATATGCCTCTTGTGTATCCTAATCCATAATCCAGGAAAATATCTTTTTTTCCTATGGTTGAAGATGTTAGATTCTCCACAGGAAAAAAGGGAACAAATATTGCATTGAAAAAGAAATAATCTTGGGGGAGGGGGTTGAAATATATAGTGCCATGCGTTACAAATAACAATATCAACCTGAACGGATTCTTCAGGAATCTTTGAATGAGTGAGAAATTAGACTTCATGATGTTTGAAATGAAGAAAATCTTGATCCCTTAGGTGATATTATGTAGTCTAGTAGTCCATTTAGAAATCAGGCAACAAACAGGTCTCTCTTGGATTATCTAAAATCTATAAGAAAGACCCTTTGATGGTGTTCGCAAAATTCATCCTACTGAATTATTCATAAAGGTTGTAGTTAGTGATTTTATGAATGGCATTGGCAGCTGTAGACCTAAAATCAATTTACAGTTACTTTATGGGAGTCACTTAAGTCCTTGGAATAGTATTTGCATTTTGGTATTGAGAGGGCAGCGAAGAGGTTCTTACGTTGTGCTAAACAAAGTTAGAAAGTTATTCATACAGCCTGGTAAGGTAAGTCTGAGCATTTTTCCTGGATTATAGTATAAAACGTAAGAAGAACATGAACTTTGCAAGAATGCAGAAGACCATTTTCCTGAATACCAATAAGGTTTAAGCTTTAATAGCTTTAATATAAATTAATTGCATGAGAGTGAGAGGATGTTGCGTTGAAATGCTTGCTTTTAGTTAGCGCCGCCATTTGTATTTTCTTTCCTTGGCCACAAAGAGAAAGTGCTTGGTCTTAGTTCTGTTAGTGACTTGCAGTTAACAATCACGCTACAATCTTTCGCGCATGGCATATGCAAATCTCTCTCTCTCTCTGTCATCTTGAGTTTTAGGAAGATGCTAGTTCTAGAAGCTTTTGGGAAGTTTATCTTATTAAAAAAATTGGGAAGTTTATGGTTTTAGTCCTAGTTAGGTCATTTAGGTTTTACCACCTAACACAATTTACAAGCCTGAGCAATAATGACATGCAATGTTGTAACTGGCACAGACTGACTGGGAGGGCGGCTTCTATCCAATAACAATGCACTTCAGTGAAGACTACCCTAGCAAACCACCCAAGTGCAAGTTCCCTCAAGGTTTCTTTCATCCTAATATCTATCCATCTGGAACAGTATGCCTGTCTATCCTCAATGAGGACAGTGTAAGTTCTTGTCATTGCTGTTGTGTTACTTTGTCAGTCTTGTTTGGTATAACAGCTTCCATTTGATTCTTGCGTTGGCTATAACCTTCTTTAGGGGTGGAGGCCTGCCATTACAGTTAAACAAATTTTGGTGGGTATCCAAGATTTGCTTGACCAGCCAAATCCTAATGATCCCGCACAAACTGATGGTTATCAGCTATACATGCAGGTAGTCTACTCAAGCTTGACATGTATTTCATTGACCTTTTTTTAAGAAAAAAATTAAATTAAGTTGACATTTTGATTATCGAAACCTTTTACCATGATAGCTTTCAATTCTGAACTATGTACATAGATGCCTAGATAGCAATTAATTTTTACAGTGTTTGAAATCCATAAAAAAAATGTTTGGATTGTAGAGGGATTCCAAATGACAATTAATTGCTTCCAAATTATATTTAAATTATTAAGAAGAAAATTAACTGTCGGTTTCCATTCAGAGAATGAGGTGCATTTGAAATGCGATATTGGAGTGAACCGTATAAACCCCTGTTTAGCTTGCCATTACAATATGTGACCTTGCTTTTGCAGGATACTGCTGAGTACAAGAGACGAGTGAGGCATCAAGCCAAGCAGTATCCAGCTCTTATCTGACATTAGTAGTTTTGAACTTTATAATTATGTGACATTGGTAGTTCTTATGAACATAGTGGTTATGTGGCTAAAATGGTGCTTTCTTCTTTATGATTCAACAATGAATATAGACAGTATGCAACATGCATGCTATCTGTTATTTTGACAGCATGGTTGGTGTATTATTTCTGGTTTTACTTGCAATTCCTTAGACAAAGCCTTTGTTTTTCTGTGCTGACGATCCATCAGTTGCGTATTGTGTGAAAGCAAAAAGCGATCTACTGGTCACTATTTGTTTATAGATGGGCCAAAGGCCAAAAGATGATAAACTTCTCTCTCAGGTAACTGAGTTTTCCTCATGTCTTATCACATACCCTGCTGTCACAAAAATGGAGAAAATAGTGATCTTGAAAGGTTAGGTGCAGCTCACTTTTGTTAATAGCTATATTTGAGAATGGTGAAGTATTGCGTAACACTTGAGATTTTGTCATCTATAAAATATTGCTTGAAACGTAACATGCTATTCTGTTTCCCTTTTATTCTGTCTTGTGATACAAGCGAGGTTAGCATCCTTGATGCATATTTTGGGAAAATTTAGGTCAGGACATTAAATTTTGGATTACTTTCCCAATGTGCCAAAAGCATGACACTTGAGCTCCTGTATTACTGCTTTTAGATGATTATAAGATGAGCCCCCTTCTTCTACAGCCCTCTTAACCATTGCTTCGATGTCTTTTGCTCTACTTCTGATCTTTTCTCTTTCCATGGAGGTGCTCATTAACATTTTCATGCTCTCCTCTATCTTCTCCTTCTTGACAATTGTATCCCTGATGTCAAAGGAAATGTGCCAGACCTCTGCCCCAACCCCAATCCCACATCCAAGAAGCTTTACCAGCTTCTCATTGTAGAACTGCTCCGCGAACAAGGGCCATGTAAGCATTGGCACTCCGGCTGTGAGAGATTCCAAAGTGGAATTCCAGCCACAGTGAGTCATGAACGCTCCAGTCGCTGGATGGTTCAAAATCTTCAGCTGTGGCACCCAACCTCTGATTATCAAACCTTTGTTGTTTGTAAGCATCTTTTGTTCAAAGCCAATTGGCAGCCAGTTTTCTTGCTCATTTTCCTGGGTTTTGTCTCCCTTTTTCACCACCCAAAGAAAAGACAAATCCGAGGCCTCAAGAGCCAAGGCAATTTCAGTGAGCTGAGCATCAGAAAACCTTCCCATACTTCCAAAACAAATGTACACAACAGAGTTTTGTTTTTGAGAATCAAGCCAACTTAGGCTGCTGTCTCGCTCTTGAACTGCAGTGTTTCTTGATTTGCTAATTGCCTCGTCTCTCTTTGAAAAATGAAACAAAGGACCAATAAGCCACGGTTTTTTACCTTTGATTTTCTGATAAAGCTCAGCATAACTAGGCTCTAGATCATAGGTAGTGTCATGAATCATGGCATAGCTCCGAGGTTCTGATTCTTTAATTCTCTTCATCAAATCCCAGTATGGTCCTTCAGGTTTGGTTTTCACATTGTCTGGTAGTTGAGATCTTTTCATTTCAATCTTATCAGGCAAACCCGGAACCAAGAAACTTTCCGAATCTGAACTTACCTTCTCATGAGGGGTATACAGCTTCAAACAATGTTCCACACAATGGAACATAATATTTGTCGGATAAAACATTAGTCTTGGTATCTTCAGTTGCTCAGCTACATCCACAGTCCATGGAAAGAACAGGTCTGAAACAATGCAATGAGGACGAAGCTCAAAGATAAGATCTTCCATGGGTTTTTGCAGCAAAGCAATACCCATAAATACACCTGTAGCCATTTCTGTGGTTGTGGCTGCACTGAAGTTCTCAATCCCTTCGGGTATGCCAACTTCAGCTGATGGGAACTCGAGTTTGTGAACGTATATTTGGTGTCCAGAATCGATGGCATGCTCGGTGGAGGACTCGAAAAGGAGGGCGTTATAGGGGGTGGTGATAATACTAACTTTGACACCATGGCTAGCAAAAAGTCTGGCTGTATCAACTAAGGGGATCATATGACTTGGTGTCAAGTATGGAATGAAAACTACATGGAGTTCACCATTTTCTTGCGCCATGACTGACTAGTAGTCACTGGTTAGAGGGCTGTGAAAATGGAGGAATGGTATACCTACATTCATATAGCTTATTGGGTTTAAAAAATGCTGATTAAGTTTCATTGAAGTCACCGCCGAGTTGTTGTCGATCGTTTGACTGGAGAATATGTTGTAACAAGAAGACTTTGGCCTGCTTTAACTATTAAGATAGAATCCAAAGGGAAAGCTATATACTCAAAAGTGCCAATTTTTAGACGGTTTTGACTTGTATGGACAGTTGGACACCCTTCAATCGCATATGAGTACTATTTACTCGCTTTTTAACCTTAAAAAAAGAATATTAAAACTCCATTTCGCCTATTGTACTAGGTCACAGGACTGCAATAATCGCCAGCAGCAGCAATAGGGGATTCTGCCGACCGAAGTACTGTCTTGTTGGCATATTAGATCCTCAAAAAATTATGTATTTTTGGAAGATCCAATGCAAGTGTGGCGATATTTTTGGAGGATTCGAGTAACATAGGCAACAACAAACATCCTTGTCTCATTGGCAGTAGCACTAATATTACAGGTGGTTATAACCTATTTGACCAAGCTTCTAAAATCAGCTTATTTCGAGAAGTGTTTTTCAAAAAAAATAATTTTGGTGAGAAACAATTTATTTTTGGCTAAAGTACTTTTGAATAGTAATAAGTATTTGGCCAAGCTTCGCAGAATTACTTTTCAAAAAAATGCTTTTGGGGAGAAGTTACTTTTTTCTGCTTCTCAAAAATTACTTCTGTATCTCTTAAAAGCACTTTTTTTTTCTTTTAGAAGCTTGGCCAAGCATCTTAATTCTAGGAAAAAAACGCTTTTGACAAAGAAAAAACATTTTAAAATTGTACTTAACTATAACATCCCAACCAACCTGGTCCCGTAGAAACCCCAAGTTTTAGGCACTTGTTTGAATTAATAACCAGTGGCTTATTATTTAAGTTTCACTTTTGAATGCTGCCATTAACAAAAAAGACTTGTGAATGAAGTGGAGCTACCAGAGCATTGAGAGTAATACCTTTTGTAAAGTCATTTTTTCATCAAACTTTAATTAGTCCAGTAAATAGATTAGATCCGTTAGCTAATTTAAGAAATTGGTGACCTAACAGGAGGTTATTTAATGAATATGGAAGTAACGATTAATTATTTTCCTTTCTCACTTATTTAATCAAGAAAGAAGAAAGGGCCTATTGAAAGCAGTGGATGAGAGATTCTCGTGATTAGAATAAGAAAAGATTAGATCAATCAAGGAGAGTTTACGAGTCCTCTGTCCCAAATGCATCTATCTAGCTTGCGTAGTTCACCAGTTCTTCATGGTTCAAATTGTATCTTTTTAACTATTGAATTATCTCATTAATCAGTGGCGTAGGCAAGAATTCCGTTAAGTGTGTTCAAATTTTAAATAAGTCAATAATTATTTTTGCCCAATGACATACCAAATTTTTTAGATCAAATTACGCAATATTTAGCTAAATAATTTTTTAAAAAAATTAATAAAACTATAATTTTAAATTTTAAGAGTGATTTTATTAGAAACTTTTTTAGATTGAAAAGAAATTAAATAGACCACACATAGTGGTCTCCGTTTAGTTTTGGCAAATAAAATGGGTAGAACTTTGAACTCATGAACAACACGCCATTTTGAACACCCTAAACCACTGAACTGCCTCACTCAACTATGTTACGGATGTTCAAAAAAAAAAAAAAAAAA
>MU701538.1:41900-73346 GCA_026770625.1 Nicotiana glauca | reverse complement strand
TTTTATTACCACCCACCCTACTACCCCTCCACCCCACCCCACCCCACGCCCACCCCCCTCCCGCAAAACAATATTATTTTTTTACCTTATTCTATTTATTACAATTTCAAATATCTATTTTTTCGTTTTTCTGCACCACCCACATCCCCAACTGCCCCCTCCTTCCCCCCTTCCCACAAAATATTTTTTAATATATTTTTCAGTTTTAGTTTTTTAATTTATCGATTTAGAGGTTCAAAGTTTTCAAGTTCCAAAGTTATGAGTTCAGAGGTTTATGTGTTTGAAAGTTTACGGGGTTTAAAAATTATAAAGTTTACGGGTTAGAAATTTCACTGCTTCGAAAGTTTAGCAGTTCGAATGTTTATGAAAAATGTGGGTTTGGAAGGTTATTGGTTCAAAAGTTTATGACTTCATGTTTATTATATCTAAATTATTTATAAATACTCTTGAGAAGTCATTTTCCTTAATTTGGGTACCAAATATCGGAAAATAAATAAGATTACTACTTATTTTTCAAAAAAACATTTTCTTGAAAAATATTTTCGGTTATATCAAACACACCCATAATCTTAATTTCCACTTATCTAATGCTTTGGTCGGTTGTTCCAATGTTTTAGCTTTGAGCTTTTATAAAGGTGGAACGGTGCAATGTAGTTGGCAGGAGAAATATATATATTCAACTAATAGAGTATCTAATGCTTCCTTTTTGTGCAGGAAATAATAAATTATGCAGTGGTCGGCTAAGCTCTATTATTTGTGAGAGCTAAACAATGAATACTTTGGACCACAATCTATCAAGAGTTTAGTCAAATTAGATAATCCTGTAATTAAGTTCAATATTATATGATACAACTTAGCATCCGCTCTTTTGATAATTTGTCTGCTTATGTAACGTATATTGTACCAACTTGAGGGATCACACCTTATAATAAACTGTTGGGGTACTGGGAAACCTCCAACCTCTCATATAGGTGTGATAATTAGCAAAATAGAGTAAATGGATTGTTTTAATAAGTAAAACCAAACTGAGAATTTTGTAAGAATTATTTATCCTCTTGATATGTATAGTTAAATCCTATTAAAAATATTAAATTAAATTTGTGGACGTTTTACTTTTTCTAATTATATTACTTGGTTATCCGGAATTTGGGGGACAAATTCCTCCTAATTTGAGTACCATAACCATGATCTTAGGATCAAGATAGGTTATTTCTAGGGGTGTTTGATACGGTTCGGCCGGTTATTTGTAAAGTATGTATCATACAAATTTTTCGGTTATTCTATTATGTATAACCAAAATTAGACTTTTCGAAACTGTCACAATCATGTCGGTTTCTCTTCGGCATCAGTACGTTAAGTTAATTTCGGTATTTTTTTTAATATCATGTAAAATTCACCAGTAGAAGTAGAATGCAATAACATACGTTCTTTTATAGGACTTAGCAAAATTCTCTAGATATTTTTACTGTTTAAATGATGATAAATTAAAAAAAAAATGGCTAGAGTACAAATCCATCAACTATTCTACAACAACATAAAAGAAATCAAAAAAGGCAAAGAAAATATAAATCACACGAGTTGAGATATACCGAGCTGGGACTCAAGAATAAAATCTATAGAATATTAAATATTCAAAAAGATAAATCTAAATTATATGAAAGGAAACATATTCAATACATTGTAGTTTGCTACTCATAATCGCTAGAATACTTTGTGTCTTGCTAATAAAAGATACCTAAAATAACTTAGTTTAAGTAGAAGTAGCATAATAAGTTTTATGAATTAGTAATTTGAGTTTAATTACTTGTTGGCCTGTAATAATTTTCATAATTCCAAGACCCAAAAAAAATTTAATGCATTATTATTTTTAAACTTACCAAATAAATATATTTTTCACATGTAAAATTTATTCGGTACGGTTCGGTATTTTTTCGGTTTATTTTTATAAAATAAAAAACCTACCTTAATTATCGGTGCGGTTATAGATTTATATAAAACCTACAGTTTTAAAAAAAAAAACCTAAAAATTGGTTCGGTGCAGTACGGTTGAGTCGGTTTAGTTTATTTTCGAATATCCATTGATACCCCTAGTTATTTCATCTAGTCATTGGATTCTCTCAGCTATCTCAATGATAGAGTGTTTACAGTGAAAACCGGTCTTAAGAGTTGGGTGAATTAGGATTAAGCAAAACATGTCAAGAATGACCAGACAACAGTAATTCAACTATGTTAATATTGGATATAAACTTGTGGCCGGATAAGAAGCAATTTAAGATATGACCGCTACTGAAACGTTACAGACTCCAAGATTCATCCAACCGTTGTTAGTCTTTATTAGACTTTATTAATTTTTAATTTTCTTTTATTGCAACATTGATATTGGTAATTAAGGGACCATGATTTATAATACCTCATAGATCCAGTACAAATAAAGGCTTTCATTCTATTATAAGTCATCAAGAAATATTGATAGCAAAAGACTAGTATTCTTTCTCTCATTCTTTTAAGATTTATACAAAGTGTAGTCGAGATTTTCCAATTACTTCTAATTCTAGTGGGAACATTCTGAAGCAGGCTTGTCTCTTCTCAATTATCCTTATTTACTACGGATAAATAATTTGGCGCCTACTGTGAGTCATAGACAGTTGTGGTGTTATTTTGATATGTTCATCTTTTACTAACGTACTTTGAAGTTTTTCTGATGTAAGCTTAAAACAGCTATGGCACCCAATGATGTCAACAATTCGCTCAAACGTTGGAACAAATAATAACGACGAGCCTGTGGATAATCTCTATGATGGAGATCAATAGGATGGTTCAACTAGTGAAATCCGTCTCGATGGGAATGAGTCAACTCCTAATCGGGTAGAAAGAAATACTCGGCGGGCAAGGAGTACTTGTAACAACCCAGCCCGCTATCGATATTGTCTGTTTTTTAATCTCAATTACCAAGGATGATTGAGCCATACAGAACACAGTCAAGTTACCCTCTTTAGTCTCGTCAAGTCTGATTCTCTCATTGTTGGACAATTTCTGCACTTTTTTTGTCAATGAGCTCTCCTATACTCGTAATTGTGCTAAAACACCCTCATAGACTTGCGGTTAAGAGCATCGACTATTACATTAGCCTTTCTGGGGTGGTACAATATATTTATGTCATAGTCCTTCAATAACTCCAATCACCTCATTTGCCTCAGATTCAACTCTTTTTGCTTGAAAATATACTGGAGGCTCTTATGATATGTGAATACTTCACAATGCTCACTATAAAAGTAATATCGCCATATTTTCAGGGCAAAGACAACTGCTGCAAGTTCCAGATCATGGGTAAGGTAATTCTTCTCATGGGTTTTTAATTGTCTCGATGCATAAGCGATGACCTTCCCAATTTGCATTAAGACACAATCGAGTTTAACTCTAGAAGCGTCACATTATACCGTGTAGCCGCTCGAGACTGACGGTAAAGCTAAAACAGGTGTAGTAGTCAACCTCTTATTCAATTCTTAAAACTTTACTCACAGGCATCAGACCACTGAAACTTCACAACTTTTTGAGTTAGTTTATTCAATCCAACCTTCTATAGTAACCATATAACCCCAAGAAACTCCTAATCTTTGTCGTGTCGTCAGCCTTGGCCAAATCTTGACCGCTTCTATCTTCTGAGGATCAACCGTTAACCCTTCACTAGATACAACATGGCCTAGGAATGCAACATATTGCAACCAAAATTCACACTTAGAAAATTTGGCATACAACTCATTATCCTTCAAAATCAGCAAAGTTGTCATGAGATTCTCTGCATGCTCTTTCTTGCTTAGGGAGTACACCAAAATACCATCTATGAATACGATAATAAAAATGTCCAAAATTGCTTAAATAATCGATTCATGAGGTCCATGAATGCAGCTGGAGCATTAATCCACCCAAAAGACATTACTAAAAATTCATGATGCCTGTAACGAGTTTTGAAGGCCATTTTTGGAATATACTCTTCCTTGATCCTAAGCTGATGGTATCCCAATCTTAAATCTATTTTTAACAAAAGGTTTCGCTCCTTGAAGCTGATCAAACAGGTCATCAATTCTAGGTAAAGGATATTTATTCTTGATAGTGGCTTTGTTCAACTAACGATGATCGATGCACATTCGGAGTGAGCTATCTTTCTTTTTGACAAATATGACTAGGGAACCCAAAGGTGACACACCTCGCCTAATGAATCCATTATCAAGAAGGTCTCTCAATTGTTCCTTTAATTCTTTTAGTTTTACTGGAGCAATTCTATAAGGTGGAATAGATATAGGTTGAGTATCTAGATGTACCTCTATGCCAATCGATTACTCTCTCTGGAGGAAGACCGGGCAGGTCATCAGGAAAAAACTATTCAAAATTCTTTAACGACTGGTACAGACTGGAGTTGTTGTGCTTTTTATTCTATATAAAAAATATGGACAATATAATCTAAACACCTCTTGCCCATCATCCTTTAGCTTTAAGGTAAGAAATAAACTTACCTACAGGCGAAGCTTACTACCTTTCCATTCAATGACTTCTTCATTTGAAAACTGAAATCTAACTATTTTGGCTCGACTATCTACATATAGCATAGTAGGGTAATAACCAGTTCATACGCATAATCACATCAAAATCTATCATTTCTAGTTATATGAGGTCAGCTGTAGTACTATGGACATGAATTGAGATTGTGCAACCGCTGAAAACTCGTTTTGCTTCTATACAATCACCGATTGGAGTGGATACTAGAAAGGACTCTTTTAACGGTTCTGACTCTATTCCCATGTTCTTAGAAAAATATGGGGCAATATATGAATAAGTAGATCTCGGTTTAATTAATACATATGCATCATATGAACAAATTGGTAATATACTTGTGACCACAACTGGGGATGCCTCTGCACTATCACAATCCAAAGCTGCATATAGGCGAGGTTGTCCCCATCCCTAACTAAATGATCCAGTTCCCTTGCTCACTCCACCGTTGGGCTGAGTCTAAAAGCCACGAGTTATGGTAGAGTCGCAGTAGTAGCAACAGAAGAACCCGATAGGCGAGTTGAATCCCCTTATGCTCTCTTTTGTGCTTTTGGAAAATTAACCTTGATGTGTCATAGGTCGCCACAACTATAGCATCCTCGAAATTCGAACTTTCATTGTCCCAAATGGTTCTTTCCACAGGAATTGTAAGGAGATCTTTGTTGAAACTACTACCCAACACTACTCTAATTCTGTGATACCAGAGTTATAAAATGTTAAATCTGGAAGGACTGATATCTGAAACTCTGACTCTATTATCTAGAATGAGTACTTTCTTTAAATTGAGGATTAGACTGCGTTGGTGCTGATGTCCCCTTAATAAACTAATTTTTTCCTGCTCCACCTAGTGCACCACTATACCTACCAGTGGTACGAGCCTTCTTGTTCTGCTCCTTATCTGCCCTCCTCTTCTACCTGTTCAATTCTAAGTACTTTGCAAATTTCACAACTAAAGAAAAGTGCTCCATACTCACAGCTGCAGCTTCAATAGTATCCTGAATATGCTCTCCCAGCTCGAGTACGAACTTGCAAATTTTTGCCTTCTCTATAACGATCATGTTCGGAGCATATTCAGCCAGTTTGATGAACATCATATATTACTCTTGCACACTCATAATCCCCTGTATAAGCTGCTCGAATTACTAATATGCCAACTTGACAGCGTCAGTTCCTGTTACTTTTAAAATAAATGAAACGAAAAGCAGCTAAGTGCAATCATAACCATAGAAGTAAACCAAAACCACAAGTCGACTAGTGTGTGTTCAAAGACCCGGTGTCACAAGTGTACGAGAAACTAGTAAAATATAAAATAAAAAAAAAACTAGTCTATGTCTGAAATAAAATAGATAGAAAATACAAGCAAAAGATAGACTCTGGCTACTGCAGGACGGCTCATAAGGGCAGCTCACTGCAAAGTCTCGGGAATCAGGGATGCGCCCCGGACTGATATCCAGATGCACATGCCTCAGATCTTGCACATTTAGTGCAGAAGTGTAGCACAGATATATAAATAACATGTACCCAGTAAGTATCCAGTCTAACCTCAAAGAAATAGTGACGAGGGGTCGACTTTAACACTTACTATAGGCTAACAATGAGACGTCAAAATTATACTAAACATGAGTTACATAAATATAGCTGAAAGCTAAATCACAAGAAAATAATAGGCACATATTAATGCAGTTCACCTATGGGGTTAATTCCCTCTTACAAGGTTAGAAAAGAGACTTACCTCATCTCAAGGCCTACTTTCCGGCCCAAGATTATGCTCAAACCCTCAATTCGATGCCGAACAATTCAAAACTAATCAAATGATATATAAATTAATCAATACATGTTCAAAAGTTTGTACTCCGATTATTAAAAGGATTACCTAAACCCAAATGTAGGATTCCTAAAATCTACCCCCAGGCCACGTACCCGAATATTGGAAATTTTCGAAGAAAGTTGCTACCCATAACCTTATGAGCTCAAATATATGATTTTCATTAAATTCCAAAACAAATTTCGTGGTTAGATCCTATTTTTATCAAAACCCTAGGTCTTTCATCTAAACCCAAAATTTTCACAAATGTTAAAATCTACCCATAAACCATGTATTTGACTTACATTAGATAGAATTTACTTATCTCAAATAGCTAGTGAAACCCCCTCTCTAACTAGCTCCAAAATCGCCCCAAGAAGTGCAATAAATGAGCAAAAATACCTAGTCCCGTATTAAATAAAGGTTTTGCCTTCTGCGATTTTCGCACCTGCAGAGGGACTTCCACTTCTGGGGGTCCGATTCTGCAGTCAAAAGTCCACTTCTGCGAATGGGCACAGCATCTGCGGAAGCTTCGCTGCATCTGCAGTCCAATGTAACAACCCGACTGGTTGTTTTTCTTTCTAGAACCTCGTTCATCTAAATAAGACTTCATGTACATGCTTTTACTGATTTATGACTTGCGGGGACGATTTATTTGGTATTTGAAAGAGTTCGGGTTGAAATCGGAACACTTTGTTCCTTAAGTTGGCTTAAAAGGCTAAGTTTGACTTCGGATAATAATTTTAAGTAAATAACCTCGGAATCAGGATTTGACGGTTCCAATAGGTTTGTATGATGAATTTAGACTTGGGCGTATGTTCGGATCGGCTTATGGATGACCCGAGAGTATTTTAGCGCTTAATAGTGAAAGTTGATTCTTTAAATATTTTAGAAGTCCTTTAAATCTTGTTTGGAACCAGTTTTGGTGATATCGAGGTCCAAATGGATTTTCGAGATCCGGAATAGTTCCATAATGTCATTTAAGACTTACAAGAAAAATTTGGTGTCATTACGAGTAGTTTATGTACGGTTTGGCGCATTGGAAGTAGGTTGAAGAACTAGAAGTTCATAAGTTTGATTCAATTGGTTTTTGGGTGTAATTCTTAGTTTTAATATTGTTTTGGGCGTCCCGAGAGTTCAAGCGAGTCCGGTTTATGATTCCAAACTTGTTGGCATGTTCGGGGCGAGGCCTCGGGGGCCCCGAGTATCAATCGGACGAGGCTCGAACAAGTTGGAAACTTGGAGCAAGAGCTGAAGCTCCAGCTGCTTTCATAACGCACCCGCGCTTGGCCAGCCACAGGTGCGAGCCAAACCTCACAGAAGCGGACAAGGAAGGGCAGCCCAAGGTGTGACCCATCCTCCACAGAAGCGGGATCACAGAACTGATGCCAGCCAGCCCATGGGATTGCCGCTGAAGTGGACTTTTGTCCGCAGAAGCGAGGGCACAAATGCAGCCCTATGACCGCAGGTGCGGAATCTCTAGAGGCGGTGAAGTTCATTTACTACGGGACTTAGGCCTTTTTCTTCCTTTCTTTACACACTTGGGCGATTGTAGAGCTTAAAAAAGGGAGATTTCAACCTAGTTATTGAGGGTAAGTAATTCTTACCTAATGTGAGTTCAATACATAGATTATGGGTAGATTTTAACATGTAGAATTGTGAAATTTATGGGTTAGATGAAAAACCTAGGTTTTTGATAAAAATGATTTTTAACCACAAAGTTTGTTATGGAATTTGGTAAAAATCATATATTTGAGTTCACAAGGCTATGTGTAACAACTTTGTTTAGAATCCGGGCACGTGGGCCCGGGGGTGAATTTTAGGAACCTCACATTTTGGGTTGGGTAATCACATAAATAGCTAGAATATGAAATTTTGAATATATATTGATTAGTTTTTACACTATTTGAATAGTTTTGGATTGTTCGGTACCGATTTGAGGGTTTGGGCTTAAATTTTAGACCGGAAAGTAGGTCTTGAGATGAGGTAGGTCTCACAAGTTATTGGCGGACCTAAAAGAGTCTTGCGGATCGGTGCAGAGACGTCCATACTTATCTTCGAGAGGCTATAGGGTGTTAGGAAACTAGTCTTTATTCACCTTGTATCGTGAAGTTGATGGTATTATAAATTCTCTCTCTTATTCTCTCACATATGGTGAGAACGCACGTAGCAGATGTTCCGGACTCGGGAGGAGCTGCTCCCCTCGTTGCTGGAGGCTGAGGCAGAGGTCAGGGGAGGGAACTAACCCAAGGTAGGGGACGAGGATGTCTCAGAGATGTCCCAGTTCTACCACCAGCACATCCAGTAGAGGATCCCATTGTGGAGGAGTAGGACAAGGTGCACGCAACAAAGCCAGCGCCGGTTGATTTCATATCAGCACCGGGCTTCTAGGAGGTAATGGGCCGTATGCTGCTGTTCATGGATTCTATGACCCAGGCTCAGGCTCAGCGAGAGGGGGAGCACAAACCCCTACTACTCAGGCTCCTAGGTATGCAGCTGCAATTTATCAGACTCCGGTGCACTACCTATGGATGGAGCCCAGCTAGCTGTAGCAGCTGCACCTGAGCCCAGCTAGCTGCACCAGCTGCACCTAAGCCCAGATCAGCTGTGGCTGGCAAGCCGCATAAGCTATTGGATTCCTGTCTTCGGGGGTGAGCGACATGAGGATCCCCAGGACTTTATTGATAGTGCAGGGACATGCTACACAACATGAGCATATTGGAATCCCATGGGGTGGATTTTACTACTTTCCATTGGGAGGGCATGGATCGTAGATGGTGGCAGTCTTATATTCTCGGAAGGTCATTGGGTTCTCCTCCCATGACTTGGGATCAGTTTACATGCCTATTCACGGACCAGTATATTCCACCCTCCCAGAGAGAAGAGTTGCGGTTTCAGTTTGAGAAGCTCCAACAGGGTCAGATGCATGTGACCGATTATAAAGCGATATTCTTTGAGTTATCTCACCATGCACACATGATACTTCCTACTGATGTGAAGAGAGCACGGAGGTTTGTTACGGGGTTTCACTCGAGTATCCAGGTTACTATGACCCGGGAGGTTGAGATGGGGACTTCTTATTATCTAGTAGTGGAGATACACCGAAGGATTGAGGACGATCGTTTGAGGGGTAGAGCGCAGATGCAGAGGGACAAGAGAGTCTGTTATTCTGGAGAGCTTAGAGGTGCCTCGGCTGTGGGCTGGGGTAAGTTTGGTAGGGTTTAGCCTAGGAGGCCCAAATATACAACCCCACCACCTCCTCAGGGTGCTCCGGCGTGACCCTATTTCAGCACCATGCTAGAGAGTTCTTACTGCCCACCAGCTATTCAGGGTTCTTCCAGTGGGTGTCACACCTTCTTTTTTCTACCCCTGGAAGGGTATAAGAGAGTTTTTTCCAATTTAAGTAACAATCGAAACAAGATTATTTATATTTAAATCAGAGTCTCTACTTGGGATAGTTTATGGTGTCCTAATTCATCGGTTCAAATCCCGAATCGAGGACAGATTGACTCTGTTTTCTAGTCCGCGAACATAGAAATACGGTTAAGGAATTTTGTTAACCCGGAAGAAGGTGTTAGGCATTCCCGGATTCTGTGGTTTTAGCATGGTCGCTCAACTATTATTATTGGCCTAATTATCTAATTTTTTACATGTTTTAAACCTATTGTGCATTTTTAAATTTTTAGCCGCTTTTGATATTTCGGGAAAATTCAAGGTTATTTAAAACACATCGTAAGACACGCTACATGAAATGCACCCATGGTTTACGACATGTTCTATTTAACATATTTGAAAATTAAAATCGGGTCACATGAAATGTACAACCGGGTTAGCAACATGTTTATTTTTTTATTATTATTCAAAATGACGGCAGGGTCACATGAAATGCACATCCGAGACCTTTTAATCTAATTTGACGTAGTTCAGTTGATGAATAGCAACCCAATTTATATACTGTGAAAAAAATCATGTTCAGGCATTCAGATATAACCAATTCGAGTAAACACGAGCAGATAACCGAGCAGGCAAATTCAAAACCATGGAGAATAATTACAAAGTGCCGGATCGCATCACCAAAAAAATAATTGACATTAAGCTTGAATAAAACAAATAGAGGATGAAAGAGTTAAACTTCAATATAGCCAAAAATTGATATTTTCACTGTTTTGAACTTAAAATCTGACGAACTGCAGACGAGAACCCAAATCGGCACCGAAAATCTAAAAATCAATGACGAAATCGAATCAACCTCGACTTAACTCCATTCCCATACTCATAAAACCAAAAATCAAAACCAAATGAAGAAACAGAAACATCTTCGTCGACAAATTCGAACTTAAGACGGAACTCCGGATCAAATATTTCAAATCAACTCTATCCTTGAAATCAAACTTAACAGAATGAACCAAAGTGTTTTTTTTGTATTTTTCTGATTGTATATAGAAATGATTTTTTATATCCAAACTAGGACATTAAATTAAAGAAGTAACATTCAAATCGAAGAACAAAGAATAACAAAACCCACTGAAACAGTGACCCCAAATTTCAACGGTGACAAACTCGAACCAACTCTCAGTACCTCAAGTGAAAATCCACTTTGAACACAATCTAGAATAAGAAACAAATAAGAAAAGGGGGCAACCGCAGCAGAGCTTCCTCTTTTTCATTTCATTTTCTCCGTTATTATTACTGATATGGATGCTTTTCGTTGAATCCTTGCTTGGCTTCCAGGTTTTTGGGTTGCTGCTCTTGAAGGTGTGCAGTTGTTCGTGTGTGATTTTTAGAGGAGGGGTCGTCTATGATAGGTAGATCTGCTCCTCTTTTGGTCTTCTGTAGCTAGCTCTAGAGGTTAGAGATGATAGCTCCTATTGGAATGAAGAAGACGATGGAATTCAATGGGGGTTGTCGTTTGTTTCCAGCGGCGCTCATCTTTGGTCTTTGTTGATGGAAGAAGATGAAGTCCTCGTCTATCCTCTATTGCGGCGTATTTCTAGGTCTTAGTCTATTGTTTTTATGTATTTTCTTCTAAAGCCCCTAGCGTGTATTTTCATCTCTTAGGTCTTAGGCTCTATCTAAAAAATCTGTTCTCTTTAGGTCTTTTAGGGTTATATTAGGTTAGGGGGTATGGACTAGGTCAAAAAATTAGACCTAAAAATGGAATGTTTGAGCCCAAATTTTATTCTTTCTCTATAACGAGACAAAAAATACGATCTCATTTATTAATTAATCCTACTTAAGTAAATAACTGTTAAAACAAAACTATTTTTGATATTTTTCAAGATTAAAAATGACTACAAAATATTAATGAAACTATTTTTTTTGTAATTTTTATTTTCTTGTAATAAAATAAAGTAAAAGAGTCAAAATTAGTTGAAATAGGATATCAGGCCTAAATTAAATATTTACATGCTAAAATATAAAAAATCTTTGGGAGGGTCAAAAATCACATGTCTACAGCTGCCCCTTTTTGATTGGAAATACGAAGTATTTTCAGACAAAGAACGACTAGACAAGTTTTTTGACCCAACCCTTATTTAGGGAGACCAAAACTAAGAGAAAGAGGAATATGACCAAGCACTGGTATCTGAGCTGCCTACATATCCTTGGCTATAAAGGAATCAGGCCACATGTAGTTCAGAAGTGAGTGAGATGATGGAGTATACTAAGGTGGAGAGCCGATCGAGGTGCCATTCCATCGAGGTTCCGGTCCGCGGTCCTGTTAATACATCAAAATCAAAAATGAAAAAGACTAACTAAGCCTGTCAACTATGATTTACAAGATTCCTATCTATAAGTCTTCTGAAGCTTGATCTTGAGTCTTGAATGGTTCTTCATGCAGACTTTAGATTTGAACCTTGGCGCTTGTTAGCTGCAAGTGCTAGTTCATTCTTCTTCAGCTTTTCGGATCAAAACCGGACATACCATGCTTGTGACTTCAGTCATGTCTTGAGCAGCCCACATCTTTCATTAGCTTCTGTATTTGGATTCACTTCTTGTCTTTTTTTTATATTCTAGATTGTGACTAATTTTCGTTGATCATCTTGGACTATTGACTCGCATTCTTGCTGCGAGTTTCTTTTGTTGCTGACTTGAATTGCATTCTGAAGTAAATTCCCTTATTCTCCAGGTGCCGCCTTATAGCCAACATTTGAACTGTATTCCCTTGTTCTCCAGGCGGGCGCCTGATTACCAATACTTGCACTATTTTTCCTCGAAACTTGATAGGTTTTCCCTTTGTTTTCCAGGTGGGCGCCTGATTGCTGAACTTGAACCGTCTTCCTTTGAACATTGCTGCTTTACCTTTATTCTCCAGGTGGGCGCCTGATTACCAACATTTGAATTGTATTCCTTCCTCTGAAACTTGAATTGTTTTCCCTTTGTTTTCCAGGTAGGCGCCTGATTACTGAACTTGAACCGTCTTCCTTTGAACATTGCTGCTTTCCTTTATTCTCTAGATGGGTGCTTGATTACCAACATTTGAATTGTATTCCTTCCCTCTGAAATTTAAATTGTCTTCCCTTTATTTTTCAGGTGGGTGCCTGATTGCTGAACTTAAACCGTCTTCCTTTTAACATTGCTGCTTTCCCTTTGTTTTCCAGGTGTATGCCTGATTACCAACATTTGAATTGTCTTCCTTTCCTCTGAAACTTGAATTATTTTCCCTTTGTTTTCAGGTGGGCGCCTGATTACTGAACTTGAATCGTCTTCCTTTGAACATTGCTGCTTTCCCTTTATTCTCCAGGTGTGTGCCTGATTACTAACATTTGAATTGTATTCCTTTCCTCTGAAACTGCTGCTTTACCTTTGTTCTCCAAGTGGGTTCCTGATTTCCAACACTTGAACTGTCTTCCCTTTGTTCTCCAAGTAGGTGCCTGATTTCCAACACTTGAACTATTTTCTCTTCGAAACTTGAACTGCTTCCCTTTGTTCTCCAGGTGGGTGCCTGATTTCCAACTCAAACTAACTCCTCTGAAACTGCTGCTTTCTCTTTGTTCTCCAGGTGGGTACCTGATTGCCGAACTCGAACTGACTCCTCTGAAACTGCTGCTTTCCCTTTGTTCTCCAGGTGGGTTCCTGATTTTCAACACTTGAACTGACTCCTCTAAAACTGCTGCCTTTGAACCTGATTACAACAAAACAAACAAAACAAACAAAACAAAAGAAATTTTTCTGCCCCAGTTTGACATCTGGAACATCTGGTTACCCGTCCGACGCGCACACTTCATCCTGGTTCGAGATTTCACGGTGAGCTGCCCCTTCCGAGCCGTTCAGCAGCATGCCGGAGTCTCTCTTTTGTTTTGTTTCTTTCTATTCTATTTCAGGCAGTATGGTAGAAATCTTTTGTATATTCTACTAGTTTCCCACATACTTGTTATACTAGATCTTTGCATATATTAGTAGATTTGTGATTTTTGGCTTCTGTTCCTATGCTTATAAATATTTCTAGCTGCTTTCATTTATTGACTGAACTAGGTTTCTCATTAAATATTTTAAATTATGGAAAGGTTTCTACATGGGAAACTCGTTAAAAAAGGGGAAATTACTAGGTTGTTCACTGTTGGCTTGTCTAGCAATGGTGTTGGATGCCATCACGGTCTGACATGGAGTTGGGTCATGACAACATGGTATCAGAGCACTAGGTCACATAGGTCTCACAAGTTATGGGCGGACCTAAAAGAGTCTTGCGGATCAGTGCGGAGACGTCCTTACTTATCTTCGAGAGGCTACGGGGTGTTAGGAAACTAGTCTTTATTCACCTTCTATCTTGAAGTTGATGGTAATATAAATTCTCTCTCTTATTGTCTCACATATGGTAAGAATGCGCTTAGCAAATGTTTTAGACTAGGGAAGAGTTGCTAACCCCATTGTTGGAGGCCGAGGCAGAGGTCAGGGGAATGTACTGACCCAAGGTAGGGGACGAGGACCTCTCAGAGTTGCCCGAGTTGTTCCTCTAGAGGATCCAATAGAGGATCCTATTATGGAGGAGTAGGACAAGGTGCACGCAATAGAGTCAGACCTGGTTGATTTCATATTAGCACCGAGCTTCTAGGAGGTAATGGGTCGTATGTTGATGTTTATGGATTCTATTACCCATGCTCAGGTTCACCGGAAGGAAAAGTAGAAACCCTACTGCTCAGGATCCTAGGCATGCAGTTACAGTATAGCAGACTCCGGGTGCACTACCCATGGATGAAGCACAGCCAGTTACCGCAGCTACACCTGAGCCCAGACCAGTTACGACCAGCGAGCCGCAGAAGCTATTGGATAGATGGACTAGTCTACATCCTCTTGTCTTTGGTGGGTGAATGATATGAGGATCCCCAAGACTTTATTGATAGGTGCAGGGACAGAATACATAACATGAGGATATTGGAGTCCTATGGGATAGATTTCACTACTTTTGAGTTCGAGGGCAGGGCCCGTAAATAGTGGCGGTCTTATCTTTTCGGCAGGCCATTGGGTTCTCCTCCCATGACTTGGGACCATTTAACACGCCTATTCATGGACAAATACATTCCACCCTCTTAGAGGTAAGAGTTGCGGTTTCATTTTGTGTAACTCCAATAGGGTTAGATGTCTACGACCAATTATAAGGCGATATTCTCTGAGTTATCTCCCATGTACTTATGATACTTCCTACTGATGCGGAGAGAGTATGGAGGTTTGTTGTGGGATTTCACTTGGGTATCTAGGTTACTATGGCCCGGGAGTTTGAGATGGGGACTTCTTATCAGCTACTAGTGGAGATAGCCTGGAGGATTGAGGGCTACAGTTTGAGGGGTAGAGTGCAGATACAGAGAGAAAAGAGAGTCCATTATTCTGGAGAGCTTAGAGGTGCCCCGGCTAGGGGCCGATGTCAGTTTGGGAAGGGTCATCCTAGCAGTCCCACATATACAACACCACCATCTCTTTGAGGTGCTCTAGCGTGACCTTATTTCAGCGCCATGCGGAGAGTTCTTACTACCCACTAGCCATTAAGGGTTCTTCCAATGGGTACTCAGGCCACCAAGGTTTTTCCAGCTCCTATTTTTGTGCCATTCCAGAGAGTTTATACCGCCCACCAACTATTCAAGGTTCTTCCAGTGGGTGTTCAGTCATCAGGGTCAGAATTCAGGGCATCATGTCACCGCACCGAGGGGTTCTTTCGAGTATGGAGATCTTAGTCACGTGCGGAGATTCTGCCCAGGCTTTGGGGAAAGGCAGTACAGCAGAGCCAGCAACCCATGATTACAACACCGACTATTTAGCCGCCCAGAGACGGAGGGCAGGTTGGTAGAGGTCATCCTAGAGATGGAGGCCAGGCAGGGGGGTTCAGCTCGCTACTGTTCAGCCAGGTATAGGCCAGCTAGCCGGCACTCCAGCCAGGTTCTATGTCTTTCTGGCCATACCAAATGTAGTGGCCTCAGATGCCGTGATCACATGTACTATTTCTGTTTGCGGTAGGGATGCTTCTGTATTATTTGATTCAGTATCTACATATTCATATGTATCATCTATGCTTGCTCATTTCCTAGATATTCCTTATGAGTCCTTGGGTACTCTTGTTTATGAGTCCACTCCTGTGGGCTATTGTTTGGTTGTGGATCGAATCTATCGATCCTATGTGGTCACATTCTATGGTTACAATGCTAGAGTAGACCTTTTATTGCTTAATATGACCAACTTTGAAGTCATCCTGGGCATGGACTAGTTATCCCCATACCACGCCATCCTTGATTGCCATGCCAAGACTGTTACCTTAGTGATGCCAGATTTGTATATTGGAGTGGAAGGGTTCATCTGTGAGTATATCTTGTCAGGTTATCTCTTTTTTGAAAGCTCGACATATGGTCGAGAAAGTTTGTTTGGATTATCTAGCTTGTGTTCGGGATATTACCACAGAGTCTTCGACGATTGATTTAGTGCCAGTTGTAAGAGAGTTCGCTGATGTGTTTCCTTCTGACCTTCCAGGAATGCCACCAGATCGTGATATTGATTTTTGTATTATCTTGGCTCTAGGTGACCAGTCTATATCTATCCCACCGTACCGTATTGCTCTGAAAGAATTGAAGGAGTTGAAGGAGCAGCTTGAGGGGTTTTTAGTAAAGGGGTTCGTCAAACCAAGTGTATTACCTTGCGGTGCACTAGTATTGTTTGTGAAGAAGAAAGATGGGACTATGCGAATGTGTATTTATTATCGCCAGTTGAACTAGGAAACTATCAAGAGAAAGTACTCGTTGTCGTGTATTGATGATTTGTTTGACCAGTCCCTAGGTGCTAGGGTGTTCTCTAATATTGACTTGAGATCATGATACCATCAGTTGAAGATTCGGGACTTGGATGTTCCAAAGACTGCCTTCCGTACTGGATATGGCCATTATGAGTTTCTAGTGATGTTCTTCGGCTTGACTAATGCCCCAATGAGTTTTATAGATTTTATGAACAGGGTGTTCATGCCTTATATCGATTCGTTTGTCATTGTCTTGATTGATGACATTTTGATCTACTCACGTAGCATGGATGAGCACGAGCAACATTTGAGATTGGTGCTTCAGATCTTGCAGGAACATAAGCTATATGCTAAGTTCTCCAAGTGTGAGTTTTGGCTAGAGTATGTGGAATTATTGGGGCATGTTGTATCAGGAGAGGGTATTAAGTTGGTCTAAAGAAGATCGAGGCAGTTAAGAGTTAGCCTCGTCCCACTTCTGCTACTGAGATCAGGAGCTTTCTGGGATTAACAAGTTATTATCGCCGGTTTGTGGAGGGCTTTTCATCCATTACAACACCTTTGACAAAATTTACCCAGAAGGGTGCTCCATTCAGTTGGTCCGATAATTGTGAGGCGAGCTTTCAGAATCTCAAGACAACTTTGACTACAAAACTAGTTCTAGTATTGCCTTTCGGTTCGCGGATGTTTATGGTCTATTGCGATGTTTCACACGTTGGCTTGGGTTGTTTACTAATGCAGGAGAAGCGAGTTATTGCATATGCTTCACGTCAGCTGAAGGTCCATGAGAAGAACTATCCTGTGCACGAACTAGAGTTAGCGCGATTATTCATGCTCTTATGATCTGGAGGCATTATCTTTATGGGGTGTCATGTGAGGTTTACACTAATCATCGCAGCTTACAACATTTGTTTAAGCAAAGGGATCTCAGTTTGATGCAGCGCAGATGGCTTGAGTTACTGAAGGATTATGACATTACCATTCTTTATCATCCGGTCAAGGTGAATGTAGTCGCGGATGCCTTGAGAAGAAAGCCAGAGAGTGTGGGTAGCTTGAAATTCATTACAGCAGACGAGAGGCCATTAGCTTCAGACATTCAGTCCTTCTTAACAGTGTCATGAGGTTGGACATTTCAATTCCCAGCCAAGTTCTTACATGTGTTATTTCTCAGCCTTCACTATTGGCAGATCAAGGCTCGACAGTTTGATGATCCACATTCGATGGTCCTTAAAGAGATGGTACTACAGGATAGTGCCGAAGAGGTTTCTATCGACGAGGATGGTGTTCTGCAACTCTAGGGTCTTCTATGTGTTCCTAATGTCGATGGGTTGAGAGGGAGGATTCTAGAAAAGGCACACAGTTCTCGGTATTCCGTTAATCAGATTGATGCGCTCAGTTTACTTCACATTTTTAGAGAGCCGTACAGAGATAGTTGGGGACCTGTGTAGAGCTCAGCATGACATTTCATCCACAGACCAATGGGCAGTCGGAGCGCACAGTTCAGATCCTGGAGAACATGCTTAGAGCATGTGTGATTGACATTTGGGCAGTAGGATCGATTCTTACCTTTGGCCGAGTGTTCTTACAACAACAATTATCAGTCCATCATCGAAATGGCTCCATTTGAGGCTTTATATGGTCGGTGATGTCATTCTCCCATTGGGTGGTTTGAGCCCGTCAAGGCTAAGTTATATGGTACTGATTTGGTAAAGGATGCCTTGTAAAAGGTTAAGTTAATTTGAGAAGAGACTTCACACAGCATAGTCCAAATTGAAGAGTTACATAGATCAGAAAGTGCGTGATGTATCATTTATGGTAGGTGAGAAGGTTCTCCTGAAAGTCTCACGAATGAAGGGTATTATGAGATTCGGGTAGAAGGGAAAATTGAGCCCCAGGTTTATAGGCCAATTTGAGGTGTTGAGGCGAGTTGGAGAGGTTGCTTATGAGCTTGCTTTACCTCCTAGCCTATCAAGAGTTCATCCGATTTTTCACGTGTCTATGCTCTTGAGGTATCACGCCGACTTATCACATATGTTAGACTTCAGCACTATTAAGTTAGATGACAACATGGGTTATGAGGAGGATCCGTTTGCCATTGTTCCTAGACAACATAGCCAGTTGAGATCCAAGAGGATTTCTGCGATAAAGGTTTAGTGGAAGGCCAACCAGTTGAGGAGGCGACCTAGGAGTCCAAGCAGGACATGCGGAGCAGATATCCACACTTATTCAGCACTTCAGATATGAATCTAAACCCATTCAAGGACGAACGTTTGTTTAAGAGGTGCATAATGTAACGACCCGACCGGTCGTTTTGCTTTCTAGAACCTTGTTCCCCTAAATAAGACTTCTTGTACATTCTTTTACTGATTTATGACTTGCTGGGATGGTTAGTTCGGGATTTGGAAGAGATCAGGTTGAATTCGGAACACTTGGTTCCTTAAGTTAGGTTAAAAGGCTAAGTTTGACTTTGGTCAATATTATTAGTAAAAGACTTTAGAATGGGGATTTGACAGTTCCACTAGGTTCGTATGATGATTTTGGACTTGGGCGTATGTTCGGATAAGATTTTGATGACCCGGGAGTGTTTTGGCGCTTAATAGTGAAAGTTGGTTCTTTGAAGATTTTAAAAGTCCTTTAAATTTGGTTTGGAATGGGTTTTGGTGATATAGAGGTCCAAACAGAAATTCGAGATCCGAAATAGTTTCGTAATGTCATTTAGGACTTGCATGCAAAATTTGATGTCATTGTGAGTAGTTTAAGTATGGTTCAGTGCATTGGAAGTAAATTGAAGAACTTGAAGTTCATAAGTTTGATTCAATTGGTTTTGGGGTGTAATGCTTAGTTTTAATGTTGTTTCGGGCGTTCCAAGAGTTCGAGTGAGTCTGTTTTATGATTCCAAACTTGTTGGCACGTTCGGGTTGCGGCCCGGGGGCCACGAGTGTTAATTGGACGAGGCTCGGACCAAGTTGGAAACTTGGAGCAAGAGCTGAAGCTCCAGTTGCTGTCATAATCACACCTGCGCTTGGCCAGCTGCAGGTGCAAGCCAAATCTCACAGAAACAGCCAAGGAAGGTAGCCCAGGTTCCTCAGGTGCGGCCCATCCTCCGTAAAAGCAGGACCGCAGAAGTGGGAATCCGTCCATAGAAGCGACGCCAGCCAGTGCAGGGGATTTTTGCAGAAGCGAGGGCGCAGGTGCCGCCCTATGACTGCAGGTGTGGAATCGCTAGAGGTAGTGAAGTTTATTTAATACGGGACTTAGGCATTTTTCTTCCATTCTTCACACACTTGGGGTGATTTTAGAGCTTTAAAAAGGGATATTTCAATCTAGCTATTGAGCGTATGTAATTCATACTTAATGTGAGTTCAATGCATAGATTATGGGTAGATTTTACCATGAAGAATTGTGAAATTTATGGGTTAGATGGAAAATCTAGATTTTTGATAAAAATGAGATTTAACCACAAAACTTATTATGGAATTTGGTAAAAATCATATATTTGAGTTCACAAGGATATGGGTAACAACTTTCTTCAAAAATTTCCAGAATACGGGCACGTTGACCCGAGGGGTGAATTTTGGCAACCTCACATTTAGGGTTAGATAATCACTTAAAAAGCTAGAACATGAACTTTTGAACATATACTAATTAGCTTTGAACACATGGTTCTTGCTGTGCTACCTTCAGCAGTGTACACTTTATGTATTATGTTGGATCGGACTGTATGACCTCAGCATAATTTGAGCATGAATTTTTTTTTGAAACTTTCCATAATTGATAGTGCTTAAATGTCTTAAAATGCAAGTTTTTAAATGATAAAACTGAACTTGGAATTTAATGTTTGTGAAAAAAGAATCTATTATTTCCTGTTATTGAGATTTCAGTATTATTCATGAAATCCATGCTTAGTATAACATTTTAAATATATTATTGTTGTTAGCCCATAGTAAGTATCAAAGTCGACCCGTCGTCACTACTTCTTCGAGGTTAGACTGGATGCTTACTGGGTACATGTTGTTTATGTACTCATACTACACTTCTTTACTTAATTGTACAGGACCTGAGGCAGGTATATCTGGTTTCCTGTCCGGCGCGCACACTTTATCCTGGTACGAGATTTTACAGTGCTTCTCTTTCCGAGCCGTTTAGCAGCATGCATGAGTCTCTTTTTTGTTTTGTTTTTGTCTATTCTATTTCAGCCAGTAGGGTAGACATATTTTGTATACTCTACTAGTTCCCCACATACTTGTGACACTAGATCTTGACACACATTAGTAGACTTGTGATTTTTGGCTTCTGTTCCTATGGTTATAAATATTTCTACCTGCTTTCATTAATTAACTTAACTCGGTTTCTCATTAAATCTTTTAAATTATGAAAAAAATTCTACATGGGAAACTCATTAAAAAAGGGAAATCACTAGGTTGTTCACTGTAGGCTTGTCTAGCAATGGTGTTGGATGCCATCACGGTCTGACATGAAGTTGGGCCGTGACAAGACCTGGCCAGCCTCAGGCCGCTTATGTGATTTCCCACTCGCTTCTGTGAGCTCGCACCTGTGGCCATAGCCTCGCAGGTGTGATTCCACCAGAAGTGTGGTGCTTCAACTGATGTTTCCCAAGTCCAAGTTGGTTTGAGCCTCGTCCGATTAACACTCGGGCCCCTCCCGAACATACCAACAAGTTTGAAATCATAAAACGGACTTGCTCGAACTATCGGAATGCACTAAGCAACATTAAAACTAAGAACCACACCCCAAACCAATTGAATCAAAATATGAACTTCAAGTTCTTCAATTTACTCCAATGCGCCGAAATGTACTTAAATTACTCAGAATGGCACCAAATTTTGTGTGCAAGTCTTAAATGATATTACAGAGCTATTCCCGATATCAGAGTCCCATTTGGACCTCAATATAACCAAAACCTACTCCAAACCAAATTTAAAGAACTTGAAAAACCTTCAAAGAGCCAACTTTCACTATTAGGTGCTGAAACGCTCTCGGGTCATCCAAAACCCAATCTAAACATGCGCCGAAGTCTGAAATCATCATACAAACCTATTGGAATCGTCAAATCATAATTCTGAGGTCGTTTGCTCGAAATATTGACCGAAGTCAAATAACCTTTTTAATCAATCTTAAGGAATCAAGTGTTCCGATATCAACCCCAACCCTTCCAAATCTTGAACTAACCATCTCTGCAAGTCTTAAAATAGCAAAAACATGTTTGGAAAGTCTTATTTAGGGAAATGGGGTTCTAGAAAATAAAATGACCGGTCGGATTGTTACATTAACAATGATAATCATCAACGGTCATTTACAATTCTAATAGATAATGTGAGTCCACACATTCCATTCAGAGCTCACATTAACGTCATATACAATTTAATAAATGCTAAATGGCATGATCTTTGTGAGAATACAATTTTAGTAAAAGCATTGTCTCTACTAATCTTAGTTCTTGTTTTGAGGACCCTCGTTGCTTTTATCCAAAAGATTCAACTTCTCAAATCAATCTAAACACAGTTACATCAAGAATCAATACTAGAAGTTCTAAGATTTCAAAAATTTAGAGCCCCTAGGTTTAATTCTTCTCTCTTTCTAGGTTTTATCATTAATCTAAGAATCTTTTTATAAGTATTAACTTATAGGAACCGTGAGCACGTAATTTTTTCCCTCCGAAAAATACTCATATAAAATCCACAAAAAATAGATTTTTCTAATTGTTTTAATATTTATAAAATTTATAGGAATTTCTTGAATTGTTTGTTTGCATTTAGTTGCATATTTAATATCTTAAACTCATAGAGAACACCATAAAAAAATTTAAATCTTCATTTCATGATATTTTAGGTTTAATTACATTTTAGGAATTAATTACTCATTAATTGTTAGAATTAATACATGAAGATCACAACAAAAATACATTACTAATTGTTTCTTTACATCTTAGTTAATAACTAAATTGGTGTGATCATTAGTTAATTCTTAGATAATTTAGTTTTAATAGTTTAATTGTGCGGAAGGTTAATTGGGCATCTTAGTAGTGGGTTAATTTTGAAAAAAAGAAAGGAAAGAGGGTTTGCCGAATTGAGCCAATTTCAGCGGCCCAACCCCTAACCCAGTCCACAATCCAGCTTGCTCCAGACCTTCAATCCAGCTTGCTCCAGACCTTCAAAACAACGCCTCATAGGACCTAAACGGCATCATTTTCTTATCATCTCTAACTAAAAGACCCCTTCCCCTCTCTAGCAAAAACAAACGATCCCTTCCCCTTCCGAAAACTCCCTAATAACTGACCCCTCTTCTCAGAGAACGAATTCTCTCTTTATTAGAAAAACCTAGTCGCCACCCTCTTCTTCTCCATTCCCTCCTATTTGCCTACACTTCTCACACCCGGTCTCTCGTTCGAACCTCACACACACACACTCAATCGCACACACATGCTTGAACTACCGAGAGAAGAAGCTTGCACTTCAAATTTTAAGATCTAGAAAAGCTCAAAAGAAGAGAGAAAAAATCAATTTTTTTTAATGAAAAGGTTGTTCAAATTTCCGCTACATGTCTTGATTGTTTCTGGGTTTTGAAGGTTGTTTGAGTTGTAAATTTGCTGTTCGTTTGCTGATTCTGTTGCTCTTCTATGCTGAAGCCCATTCTGACTTATTTCTAGACTTTATTTGGTGCTTCGCAATGTTCCCTTGCTTTCAATAAGTAAGTTCTAACTACTCATGTATTCATATTTATCTTTGGATGAAAAAAAATGTTATTTTCACTGCCCGATTTGTTGAATACTTGCATTAAAAATGGCGATATGAACTGATTTGTAGTCCTATTTGCTATATTACTTGAAAATGAACTTAAAAGTGGATTGAAACCGTGAATTCTCTCTGTAATTTCTGATAATGATTTCCTTATCTCATAATTCGATTAAACATGATATGTGTCTTCTATGAAAAATATGTAATGGAGGCACAAAATTAGTTTCTTTAGATGAGTATATCTTTAAGTTGTTCTACTATTTTTTTCCCTTAGGATCTGTGATTATTGCTGCTTCTTAATTATGATGTGAACTAGCATTCTATAGATGTTCTTTGTCTATTCTTGCTCCCATCTATCTTTTTCTTTATATTTCATTGTTATTTTTTTACCATTAAGTTACACTTGAGTAGCATGCATTGATTGAACTTTTAAGGTAAACTGAAGAAGTGATATTAATTTTGTATATGTTGTATGTCACCAGAAGTTCATTTATAACCTCATTTTCCTCAAGCATTCCATAGCATGTGAAGTTTTGTATCCATATATTTGATTTTATATACATTGCACTATACCGGTGGTCTTCTGAAATTTTTTACTTTTAACTGGTTCTTTAGCGACAACTTGTTATAGCTATGAATGAGATGGCACCATAAGAATTCTAACTTGGGTGTTTTTTTAATTCATATGCTGGATACAAGTTAGTACTTGTATGTGCCGGGATCAAGGTTATATGACTAAAATTAGAGGAGTAGTTGTTGTTACAAATTTGTAATTATTACACCAAAAAACATGACAATAGAAAGGCAGGGAGATGGATTCAGCTTGAAGTAACTGATGTGAGTTAATGGGATAGTGTGGATGTAAATTATTTTCAAGATCATTTAGTCCTAAATCTTAGGAACATTAAACAACTTTTTAATATCCGTAGCATGCCTTAGGTGTGCTTAAAATTTATTATCGTGATTGTGTACACGTTCGCGTGACATAATTATGGTTCCCAAAATGAAATCAAAGTACATGTTTTCACGACTTTGGCCAAACAATCCTCTTAATTAATAAAGGGTGATACATTGTGTACACGTACACGTGACATAATTTTATCACACTAATAAAGAGGATTTACACACATATGATCCGTTTTAAAGATAAATCCATAATGCCATAATTAAAAAAAAGGGTAAAAGTTAAAATACACATAGATTTTATAATACGTAATTAATTAATTAATTAAGTCATGTATGATTAAAGTGACCGTGCTAAAACAACAGAATCCCGGAATGCCTAACACCTTCTTCCAAGTTAACAAAATTCCTTACCCGATCTTTTGGTTTTTGCAAACTTTAAAACAGAGTCAAACTTCCTCGATTTGGGATTTTAAAATAAATCAGTGACTTGGAAAACCATAAAATTATTCGAAGTGATGACTCTAAATTATTAAATAATCACATTTTGAATAATGTCACTTTAATTGAAAAACCTGCCTGTTTGTGAAGACTCGGCCGGTCGTCTTAAGAATTAACGCCCTGATCCCCTAACTGCTTTTCCCGTGTTTGTTTCTGGTATTGTGAGTTGCCGGGAGGAATTACTTTGATTTTCGGAGAATTTTAGGACACTTAATCCCTAAATGAAAGCTTAAGTTTTGGAAATTTGGCCGTAGTCGGAACAAATGGAGACTGGTTCCGTTAGTTCCGTTAGGTGATTTCGAGTTTAGGAGCTTGTTCAGATTGTGTTTTTGAAGTCCGTAGCTAATTTAGGCTTGAAATGCCGAAAGTCGAATTTTTGAAGTTTTCGGTTCGATAGTAAGATTTTGATCCGAGATTCAGAATGAAATTTTGGAAGTTGGAGTAGCTCCGTAGTATTGAATGTGACGTGCGTGCAAAATTTCAGGTCATTCGGACGAAGTTTGATTGACTTTTAGATCGAAAGCGTATTTTGAGAGTTTTTGAAGTTCTTAGGCTTGAATATGATGCTAATTGGTTGATTCGATGTTGTTTGGAAGTTTGGTACAAGTTTGGATAGTGGTATATGACTTGTTTGTGCCTTTGGTTGAGGTCTAGGGGGCCTTGAGATGATTACAGATGGTTAACGGGAAGTTGGAAACTTGGAGTTGGCAGCTGAAGTTCTTTTGGCTGCTGTCATAACTGCATCTGCGATTGAGCGGCCTAGATGTGACTCTCGCAGATGCGGAGTCAAGCTGTAGAAGCAGCCAAGAGGGAACAAGGTTGGCAATGCAGATGCGGAATCTTAGCCGCATCTGCGTGACCGTAGATGCAGTGAGTAAGTCGCAGGTGCGGGCTTTGGGACTTTAATGAGTTTTGCAGATGTGGTCATTTGTCCGCATAAGCAGGACCGTAGGTTCGGTCCCTTGATCGTAGAAGAGGAAGTGCTGGGCAGAAAATCAGAGTTTTGAGGGTTTAGTTTCAAAAAGTTAGAAATTTATTTGGGAGCTCAAGATTGGAGATTTTGAGAGGGATTGTCACCTGAATGTTTTGGGTAAGTAATTCTTACTTGGTTTTGATTGTTTTCCATGAATCTATGTTTAAATTAATCCTTCAAATTCAAATTTGGGGTGAAAAAATTGAAGAAAAGTTGGAAAAGTTCTTAGACCTAACATTTGAATTTGGATCACAACTTTGATGTCGGATTGGGATAATTTTGATACAAATGAACTCGTAGGAGTATGAGGATTCTAAAAATATAAATTGTACCCGATTTTGAGACATGGGCTCGAAGGGCATTTTGGTCATTTTATCTAATTTTGTGTATTAACTTAGAATTTATTTGTAGAATTAGTTAGTTGAAGTGTTATTTATATTATGCAATTGAATTGAGTAGATTCAGGCCATTTGGAGTCGAGTACTCGTGGCAAGAATGTGGTTTCAGATTGATTTTGAGCTGGTTCGAGGTAAGTGGCTTAAATTGTGTTTTTCCTTCCTGCTTACACTATTTGGAATTTAAGGCTGCTGTTAGCTTAGAGAAACATGTCAAATTGAATTAAGTACTCTTAACTGCCTTATTTGTATTACATGAAGCATGCTATGTTAGAATTATTCGTTTTACCTTGGTGTGAAGTTGAGTTTAATTGAGTATTCTGGTGCTGTTGCTATGTGTTTTTCTTTGGGACAATGGGACGACATCCCGGGAGATCCCCTAATCGTATTTATGATTTGAGAGGGAGTGCGGGATACCGAAAGATACCCAGTACGTAAATTGAGGATACAAGGAGATCCTCGAGATGCCAGGAGATCCCTAGCATAAATTGAGGATACCAAGAGATCCTCAGGATACCAAGATATCCCTAGCATAAATTGAGGACACTAAGAGATTCTCGGGATAACAAGAGATCCCTAGCATATATTGAGGATACCAAGAGATCCCTAGAATATATTGAGGATACCAAGATATCATTGGGACACCAAGAGATCCCTGGCATATATTGAGGATACCAAGATATCCTCAAGATATTGGGAGATCCCCGTGTATTTATCTTTGTGAAACGCTGTATTTATTGTGATTGCTTTTGTCTCTATTTCAGTTATTGTTATCCTTATTATCCTGTATTAAGTCTTACCATTTCCCTTTAACTGTACTATTTTACCTTATACTGTTATACCTTATATTTTATTTAATCTCAGTAGGGCCCTCACCTTCCTCGTGACTACTCGATCGAGGTTAGGTTTGACACTTATTGAGTACCGCTGTGGTATGCTCATGCCCCTTTCTGCGCATGTTTTTCATGTGCACATCCAGGTACCTCTACTCAGACTTATCACTCGTGAGGTGAGGCACTGTAGAGACTTCGAGGTATATCTACCGGGTTCGTAGACCGAAGATTCCCTTTCTACTCTTCCTTTTGTATTAGCCCTTCTGTACTTTCTTTCTTTGTTAGACATTCTGGAGTTAGACACTTATAGAGATTCAAAGGCTTGTGATCATGTGATTCCGGATTTTGGGAAATGTATCTAGTTTTTAAGACTGGATATTGTGTATGCCGAGCAACACTTTTAAACACTATTTTACTTTGCTATTTTGGTTTTAATTACTTTTTTCGCAAATTGATTATTTTCTGCATTGTTAGGCTTATCTAGTGGTAGAGACTAGGTGCCATCGCGTTGGTTCACGGAGGACAAATCGGGGTCGTGACAAGTTGGTATCCGAGTTCTAGGTTCATAGGAGTCATGAATCACATGCTAGTTTATTAGAGTCTTGATGATCGGTACAGAGACGTCTGTACTTATCTACGAGAGGCTATGTAACTGTTAGGAAAATTCCTCTTCATTTGATTTCCTTGTCGTGCAATATTTTGATATCACAATTCTAAACTTCTGTCTTCTATTCTCTTACAGATGGTGAGGACACGTGCTACCCGAGATGATCAGGCACCCGCACCCCCTACTGTAGCCGTTAGAGGCTGGAGCCAGGGTAGAGGTCGAGGACACGCACGCGGTGCAGCCAGAGCACCCCCGCTATCTGCCACCGAGGAGCCTTCGGCAGTGCCAGTCGGAGGTCAGTCACCTGATACGCCTACTGCTACTACCACATCAGCACTTCAGGAGACTCTGGCACAGTTCATGAGCATGTACACCACTTTGGCTTAGGCAGGGTTCCTTCCCCTTACTGTAGCCACATCCCAGGCTGGGGAAGGAGCACAAACTCCCACCGCCCTGCACTCCTAAGTAGCAAGTGCACGTTGATTAGGTCCTAGAGGTTATTCTGGTACAACCGATAGTTCTAGATCAGCCCGAAGATAGGGTAGCGACTTTCGAGGATGAGCAACATATGCTTGAGAGGTTCAAGAAGTATAAGCCTCCTGTATTCAGTGGTCTAGCATCAGAGGATGCTCTGGGATTTCTAGTGAGTACTACCGTATTCTTTGTACCATGGGTATTTCCGGATCGGCGGGGTTTTCTTCACTACCTTCCAGCTTTGAGGCTTTGCATATGAGTGGTGGTGTACTTATGAGTTAGACATTCCGGATGAGGCAGCTTCCCTGACTTGGACTCAGTTTTCAGATATGTTCCTGAGAGAGTATGTTCCTCAGAGCCTCAGGGACACATGGCGCGCAAAGTTTGAGCATTTGCATAAGGGTGCTATGACTGTCTCGGAGTATGCTATTCGTTACACCAGTTTGGCTAGACATGCACCAACATTGGTTTCTAATGTTCGTGAGAGGGTTTCCCAGTTTATTCAGGGGCTTATTCCCAGCATCATGTCTAGTATGGCTCGCGATTTAGAGATGGATATTTCTTATCAGTAGGTGGTAAGCATTGCTAGGAGGATTGAGGGTATACATGCCAGGGAGAGAGAGGAGAGGGAGGCCAAGAGGTCTCGAGAGTCGGGCCATTATTCTGGTGCCTATGCCCTAGCTGCAGGCCGTCATGGTAGGGGTTATATGAGTCGCCCTATTCATTTAGCTCTTCCAACAGCCAGTGGTATTTCAGCTCCTCCTAGGCCTCAAGAGCCTTATTATGCACCTCTAGTATTGTCACGACCCAATCTCCATACCCGATCGTGATGGTGCCTCTCGTGAAGACAAGGCCAGCAAACTAACCCAATTCGTTTCTTTAACACTTACTAAACATAAATAGATGGATAATACAACTTAAGAACATTAATTATCAACATTATAGCCTAACTCAGCCCGACCGGGGTGTCACAAGTCATGAGCATCTAGGAGGATCTTTGTTACAATTTCAAAGTCTATAATATATAGAGTAAATTTGGAAATCAAGAAGATGAAGAAACTCGGTGCCGCGAACGTCGGCGGTCACCTTGCTTAGCTACGATAGCAATACCTTCAATCCGCTATTAACCCGCTACCGGGTGAACAATACCTGCAACTGCATGCGAGGTGCAGGGAGTAAAGTGAGTACTTCCAACTCAGTGGTAATAAGAGAGAATAATATCTGAGCGATAAGAAAACACGTATGAGCACTCCAAAATGCTATAACAGACAGTACAATCCTTTGAGAAAAATAGTAAAACCGTAACACCGAGAAAATCCTTTAGAAAATCTCAAGCTCAGTTAAAATCTCTTTTGAAAATATGCCTTTTCAACAATTGCGAAAATAATCTCAACAAGTAGGAAATAATCAGAAATTTGCCCCTCGGGCTCAGTATCAACCTCTCAGTACAGTATCAGCCCCGCGGGCTCACTCCTAACTCACAAAGTACAACATTAGCCTCTCGGGCTCAGCACTCCTTAACATGTAACACCAGGGTATCTGGTCAGCAAGGCAAGTAATAGCATGTATGCCAATGATATGTGAGTACTAAAAATCATGCCACGTAGTACAAACAGGAATGAATGCATGAATTCAATGCAATGCACATGACCGCTGAGGCGCGCAGCCCGATCCATTTGGGTACCCTCGCTCACTGGGGGTGTGTACAGACTCCGGAGGGGCTCCTACAGCCCAAGCGCTATAATAATGCGGCGTGCAGTCCGATCCATATAATATATCACTGCGGCGTGCAGTCCGATCCATATAATATACTACTGCGGCGTGCAGTCCGATCCATATAATATACTACTGCGGCGTGCAGTCCGATCCATATAACATACTACTGTGGCGTGCAGTCCGATCCATGCATGTATATGTATATACTGCTGCGACGTGCAGCCCGATCCATATCTCAGTCCAGAAATGCTTACATAACACTGCTGCGGTGCGCAGCCCGATCCATGCTTAGTCCAGCAATGCACATAAGCCCCTTGGGCAATAGTAAAATAGCAGTTCTCAGCTCAAAACGTCAGTAAAATCTCATTTAAGTTTTCAAATCTTAGAAAGATGGCTGAGTTTGCACAACAATATTTAGAACCTTGGACTGAGATCAAATAATATGCAACGTAATGCAAAAATAGTGATATCAATCCCTGAAGGATTCAAATAATCGGCACGAAGCCCAAAACATGGCAAGCCCAAATCATGATAGCATCAAGTAGTTTTCAGTCAATCATGCAGTAAAATCAACAACCGGGATGGACCAAGTCACAATTCCCAATGGTGCTCTACCCCACGCTTATACCTGGCGTGCAAGTCACCACAATACAACACTATGATGTGCAAATCCGAGGTTTCAAACCCTTAGGATATCATTCACAAGTATTACTCACCTCGAACCGGTGAAATTCCTCGCTCGCGACGCCTTTGCCCCTCAAATTGGCCTCTACGCGTGTCGAATATTACCGGATTCCTCGTCTCGCCACGAGTCCGTGCATACCAAGAACTCCCAAATTCGAGCTCAAATGACCCCCTATCGATTCTCTTTGAATCCCTCTTCAATTCGCTCTCCTAAGCTCCAAAATCGCTCAACAATGGAGGAAAAATAATATAGGCTCGCGGGTGAAATATTATTAAAAACCCTTCTGCCCAGGTGCTTTACTATATGAGATTGCATACAGTCCATTGCGATCGCATAACACCAAAATCAATCTCCCAGAATTACCTTATGCGAATGCAACAAATCCTACGCGACCGAAATGACATCCCAAAATACTCTATGCGATCGCACACACTCTCACGCGATCGCATAGGACAATTTCTACCAAAATTTTCGGCCAAAATTTACACTGTGCGATCGCATAACACACATTGCGATCGCATATAACAACCAATCACCCCTCAAAATTCCTTCTATGCGATCGCATGACACTTTCTGCGATCGCATAGAGCAAATATGGTCTGCAATTTTTCTGCTGCAATTATGAAACTCCAAACCTCCCGATAGCCATCCGAAATCACCCCGAGGCCCCTGGGACCTCAACCAAAAGCACAAATATGTTCTATTACCTTATTCAATCTTGCTCGAACAATAAAAACACTATCATTAACATCAAAATCCTTAAATCTCATCAAATCAAGGCCTAAGTTTTCTTTAAACTTCCGAAACTCACATTCGATCAAAAACCCAACCAAACGACGTCTGAATGACCTGAAAATTTGAAGACATATCCAAAATCACCTAACGAAGCTACTGCAGCTCTCGGAATTCCATTCCGACCTTCGGATCAAAATCTCGCCTATCAACTGGAAATCGCCAAAATACTAACTTCGCCAAAATAGGCTAACTTCTTCACCGAACCGCCAAAATCACTTCCGATTGCGCTCCTAAGCCTTAAATCACCTCT